>ML978218.1:0-197425 GCA_010015745.1 Setomelanomma holmii
AGCCTCACAACTTCTTGAGGCACAACGGGATACTGACGCTAAGGAACGGGCAGCAGAGAGAGTGGCAGCTGAAACAGCAGCTCAAACGCTTCAGTCTATGTGTACAGAGTGGCAATTGTAACTACGTTGAGAGAACAATCATGAAATTCAGTTGGATGGCTCAATTCCGGTGCGTGGCTCGGAACCGGGGGTGGCTCGAAACCCCGTCAGCTAGCTTAGTGCACCTTCCCAAGATGTCAATAAGACTTCCCTCACCTGCGCGTCGCATCACTTTCGGTCCTTCCAACTTCACCAAACAATTCTTCTTCCATCAATTTCTCTCACCCACCAGCATTTCTCCTACATAATCTTCATCAAAAAATCATTAATCACAAAGCCCTTCATTATGGCAACTACAACTACAAAGACTGCGACTCCAAAGGCGGCTACCGGCGCGGGTGTTAAGAAGAAGGATGGTCGCCCAGCTGGCAAGAAGAACAGCAATGCCAGGACTGCCATGGTCAAGATGCAGACCTACTGTGAGTCTCGAACAGTTGACGCGTTTTTGTCGCGTTCATGGACGCGACCACGCTTGTCATTTCCCTGATAAGGCTGTGCTAACCATGAATCATAGTCAAGGAGAATCGTTCCAAATACAAGGACCTCGACTTCAAAGAGCAGCAGAAGAAGCTTGGAGCGGATGTACGTCCTGCTTTGCTGATTTGACGCGCGTCATGCGACCGCATGCCATATCTCATCTGTGCAATCATCTAACTCGTCACAGTGGAAAGCATCGAAGGAGAACCCAAAGAACAGTGCTTAGACTCCCATACGACTATTTTCCAGCAGTATTCGTCCTCTCGCAAATGCCCTAAGACACACTTTTCAGCAATGCGGTCTCGGGAGGTGCTTCATGTCAGCGGCACCTGACTTCACTATCATTATCAAACTTATTTTGAGCTCACTTCTTCATCTGTACCAGCGTCGATCAGGGCCGGCTAAATTCGGAGTTCGGTAACGGATGGCAGGCATGCCGAATTTGTGTAATTATATTTCCTGAATTGCTACGCGGCAATATGGATGAAGGTCGAGATTGCCATCTGCGAATGTATTACCTGCATTGTACCTGCAGCATCGTGATGCGAAACCCTCAGGCTAATTACACGATTGCACCATGCAGTACGACCAACAGGAAGCGCAATGTTCCGCACACGGTGCAAACTCCTCATAGGAAGTGCGCTGGCTTGAGTCTGAAATTCAGCGTTGAAATATTCTCCTACTAACATGGTGCCTTCACCCTAAGGTTCTAGCTTTGCGAGACATTGTCGACCACAGCGAGCCACAATCTCTAAACTTAGCATAATGCAACAACGTCACTTCTAGTAGATCGCATACATATTACCGTTGTAGGATGCGGGTCCATCAGCGCACAGCGATTGATGGAGTGGAAGATGTGTGGATGCTAATCGAAGCGCGATGTATAACAAGAAACCATCCACGTTGGACAACTCCGCAGATATATTCAGCGATATGGTCTCGATTGATACAGACAAGGTCTCAATCTTTACCAACATGGTATGCGCCGTCTCGTGTTATTTTGGACGAACGCACGACCGGGGATTTTAGATCCGGGCGTCTCGAAGATGACGCCACATCCCCGCGATCGAAGTACCGAGCGCCCCTCCGACACCAAAGACATCCACCGACTGAACTCTTAACCGGCCTTAGCGGGGCCGCAAACCGACCTATGAGATTCACCGTATGGTCAGCGGAAGCTATATGGGCTTCTCCACGTTCCGCGCTTGATCAGCGCTTGATCATCACAGAGGAGATGCTGCGACGCGCTAATGTGTAAGGTATCTAGGTCACGGCTTGCTTCATTGTAGAACTTGTGCTTCGACTCACAGTCGCTCTCGACTTCACGATATCTTACCCTGCCTCTATAGTGCTTTGTTTCGGTGAATTGGCTAGAACAACTGACTTCACAGATCTGCCTTTCAGCGACGTCTACCACAGTACGCATCATGGCGTCCGCCAACAAACCAGCAGCCCCCAAGGTGCCTGAACTCAAGAACCTCACCATTGAGAACATCACCGAAAACGTCCATCGTATCAACTCACAATGCGCCGATCCCCGCCTCAAGTACGTTATGGAGCGCCTCGTCTCGCATCTTCACGACTTTGCGCGCGAAACACGACTGAGTTTCGATGAGTGGATGGCTGGCATACAATTCCTGACACAAGTCGGTCAAATATGCACTGACGTGCGGCAAGTATGTCCAGCCCTTTTCGAGCCTCCAGCTTCCACTTCACCCGCCAAGACTAGACTTGCTAACAACCTCCTCTTTCCAGGAATTCATCCTCCTCAGCGACATCGTCGGCCTCTCCCTCCTCGTCGACTCCATCGACCACCCCAAACCCCCCTCCTCAACCGAAGGCACCGTCCTTGGCCCCTTCCACACCCATGACGCCTCCACCCTTGCTCCCGGCTCCAATATCTCCGCCGACCCTGCCGGCACACCTCTCCTCGTACTATGCAATGTTCGCACAACGTCCGGCGACCCGATTCCCGGTGTCAAAATCGACGTCTGGGAAACGGACAGTCACGGGAAGTATGACGTGCAGTACGATGATAGGGGAGACAAGGCAGATGGTAGGGCCGTGATAGTAAGTGGGGAGGATGGCATGTTTTGGTTCAAGGCGATAGTACCCGTGCCGTATCCCATTCCGAACGATGGGCCAGTGGGCAAGTTATTGGATAGACTGGGCAGACATTGTTGGAGACCGAGTCATATGCATTTCATGTTTGAGAAGACTGGGTTTGATCATTTGGTTACGTACGTGTCACCATTCCCTTGCACAACTTTGTCACGGTCTGCTCCTAACAGTCCTTAACTCATGCATAGGGCGTTGTACATCCGTGGCTCCGACTACGAGACTTCAGACGCCGTGTTTGGCGTCAAAGACTCCCTTATCGTTGGGCTTGAGACAGTTAGCCCGGCACAAGCGAAACAGTACGATGTCAAAGAGGGAACGCAATTGCTCAAATATGACTTTGTGCTGGTAACGGATGAGGAGACGAAGAAGTTGAGGCACGATGAGGCTGTCAAGGCGATGAAGGGCTTGGGAAGAGAGGGCATGATTATTGTGGATGGATTGCCTGTGCCAGATGTTGACTAGTGAACAGCAGATGACTCCTGGCGACCCTTCACACGTCAGACACTGTTGCTATGATTTGCGACCTCCACTAATCAGATCCTCCGAAACGAATATAACAAGTACCGCTGCTTACGCAGCAGTCGCAGCAAACATCTCAGGTCTTCTTGCATTACTCTGAACTGATATCGCGACAGCGAACAACGAAATGAAGACAGCAATGAGAGCAAATCTGATGCGGTCATTTGTGACAAGGTATATTGCCACTATGGCGGCCTCAAGGAGTAAAGTGGCACCAACTATTCCGATGAAGGTGACGAAGCGTTTAACAGTGTGAGACGCGTAATATGCTGGAGCATCATCCTTTGACGCAGATCTTCTGATGAACTGCACATATCAGTATGTACGCCTGACAAGACGACCAGGCTATGCCACTCACAGCGATAGCGCGCCCTATCAAATACTCAGTGAAGCCAGTGAGGACATCTTGATTCCCGATCGCAACGAACTCGCTTTCGTTGTGATCATCTACAAGCTTTGCACTGCGTCCAAAGAACGACTTTGTCTGACGAAACCAGCTACTAAAGACTTCCCACACCCGTCGACTTGGACCGCCCATATCTTGTATCTGCTTTTCCGCGATAAGCATCTTGTCTACTCAGCATTACTAGTGATCTGCAATCACAGAATTGATCCGACTAACTGTAGCGATATGTAAGCTCTTGGATTCGCCGTATCAATTGCAGTCGTTCTACTCCATGGGGATCGCCTGCGGAGGATAGTGATAGGATCGTCTCGAAACATATCGCGGGCATCATAGCATAGTCTGAGCCATCATCTTCGTCATCTTTGTCAAACTTGTGGAGCTTGGTCTCCAGATATATCAACTCGCTCTGCATGTACAACAAGGCTCGAGCGTTGAGAAGGCTGAAGCGTCGAAAGAGCAATAACTCTGGGTCCGAGTATACAAAATTTGCGAAACTTCTGTGAGAGCCAAGAGGTGGTAATGGTGTCGTTGACGGCAATTCGCAGTTGGTGCAGTCATGGGTAGTGGTATTGTGTATGAGGATGCCTTGAAAGTCTGTGGCTTATTGTCGAAGCGTGCATGTCAGCAATGGCGCTGTTGTGCTGCGCCTCAGTCAGCGCGCACCAGGGCAAGCTATACACTCGGCCGAGACTCGCTACTTTCCCTACAACCACCTCCGTCACAAAATTGATTTGTCGACCAAGGCTGGTGTGTTAAGAATTTTGGACCTCGCGACAAAACATGCTCAGATTCCCCACATAACGGCTCCACAAAAGTGGGCCGTGCTCAATAGCTCCCGAGCATGGCTTTGGTGCCACTGCCTGATCACTACCAAGTTCTGGGCATTGACGAAGATGCCGACGCCGCCACTATCAACAAGGCCTACCTCAAACTGGTACTGAATCGTCATCTAGACCAGCCCACGTTTCTGGTCCCGCTGATGAGAAGTCTGGCAGAAGCGCGAGTCACAAAATCCCTTCGCTAACACGACAATTGTGCCTCCCCGGGATGAGGAAACTGATCAAGCTCCACAAACGGCCAATGGATAAGTGGAAGCTGAACATACTTCCATGCATCTGCCATCAGCTAAACTGCGCACAGGATCTGGGCGCGCTTCAACGAAGCAACCCAAGCCTTCGAAGGGTTGATGGACTACGAGAGTATCTGCAAATCGTACGTCGACCAAGCCATTGACCACATGGTGGAAGAAACGGTCATGTACGCCGACTTGAGGCCACTGTTACTTAACAAGTTCAATTCATCAACTGATGGGAAAGTCTATACGAATGAAATCGCATGACTTCAACCGATTATCGATGCTGTGGAGAAAGAGCATGCCCGAGCCGCAGCTAAATCCAATTCTCATGTATCACCCGGTCAGAGAAGGTCACGAATCAAGCGGCCCTTGCGTGGTATAAGATCTAAACGATCAAGTGGACTACAGGACGTGCCAGGATAAATTAACTCCCGCAGTATTACCGCCCTATGCGATACTGAAGCACATCAAAGTTGCATTCGCGAATAGTACGCTTCGGACTTGGGGTTGGAAGTGCGTTACTTTGAACCCAATGGACGACCGTCATTCATCATGGGGAATGGCAAGACGATCGAAGCGATTGGTGTTGCCGAATGCAACTGGCGTTTCGCTGCAGAGTCTGCGGTTCTGAAGATCAGCCTCTATGGGCTCCCAAGTTGCATTTTCGAGGTGATTTTAGGGTCTGACTTCTTGTACAGCACAGAGACAATCACTTCGAAAAGGCATCGATTGTGCTTAATGGAGAGACTAGCCAATGGCCCTGGAGGTCGACTTGTGAACCTTTGCGGTACGTCTGTCCGATGCTTGAGGGGTATGTTGGGATCGACTGAGTGCTCAGTTCTTCCAGGTTCTGGCGCAGAACCAAGTCTGGTGACGTGCGACTACGCTGAGCAACAGGGATGGCTATCAGACATGTACCAAGATCCCGACAGCTACCAGCTATTGCAAATTGCTGATGGCAGTACTGCGAAGGTCCACGGGCGTTTGCGATTCCACTGGAGCTATTTGACAGGATGGGGACCCGTTACATCTGATACTGATAACTATCACGATTTCGGCGTTCTCCGCGGTTGCCCATTCCATGTGATTCTAGGTTGCGAGATCTTGGACAATACTGAGACTTTCACGAACCATCTGGACTCACTTCACGAGGTAGTCAAGGACGGACTATCAGGCTTGAGTTTCGTCATGTGGGTCAAAGCCAAACTAAACAAGAGCGCTAAAGCCAAACTTACAACTTCACCGGTGGACCAAGAAGTGGAGCGAAAGAAAAGGGAAAGAGAGGCGACCTTGGAAGCGCTTGCCAAATCTGAGTGGCCTGCAAATACCGACAAATGGAACCAGAACATCCCGCAGCCAGGTGTTCCAAGCATACCACCCGATCCCCAGTCCACTACTTCGCAAGCTTCAAGGAGTACGACTCTTACCTCTACAAGCGCCTCGACTTCGTCTGCAGCGACACCAGACTAACAGTTTACCTCCAACGTACATCCTCGTCCTTCCTTGCGTATCTTGTGGTGGGAGCCTTATATGAGGAACACTTTGGGATATTTTATCAAAGATTAGCGTCACTGCGATCATGGGACGCAGCTTGTCGATGTTCACGACAAAAGTTTGACATTTTTGCAGGCTAGGTTCATCTTACTCGAGTTTCCTCGATCCGAATTGCTCCGATCATGATGTGCGCCTGAATTATCTGGAATGTCATCTCACTTGAACAAGTCGCCCTAGCTTGTCGAAGCTTGTTAAGCAAACGCTTGTGTACGGTCAACTGCGTCAGATCGAAACTGGTGACAGTCTTTCTTGTCGTGCATTATGCAGTGGGGATGAAGGCGGAGCTGCGTAAGGACCTCCGGATCAGACCCACGGGCACGATCTCAACGCACTAGGTAATCCACATGCAGCAAATGATAAAGCAAATCTACGACACGCCGCGCATGAGGCTCCAACGAGAGCTTCGGTGTCATCAAAGCATGCCCGATGCCAAGAGAAGGATTGAGGCGGTACCTAAGTATCATTTGCCTAATCGGGGTGCTCGGGAGGCGCCGCTTTGGCGCGGCCCGTGCCCTTCGTATCCGTGGGGTAGCCTTGAGGTGAGGCAATCGGACCTGATGCGTTGAAGGTGGAACGCGCCGCTAATTTCCGAGCGAGTCGACGGAACTAGGACAGACAGGAACCGCCGGATTGGTAAGAACGAAACACGAATGCTACCATTGTAGTACAGTAACCAGCATGACTCGATCGTTGATACGAGAAGCGTTATACCGGTTGCATGTCGGTGCACGGTAGCTCTCAATATTGTCGTCTTTGCATAAGGATAGTTCGAATTGGAGGTTTCCATCATGTGAGTGAGTATTCCTGTTGTACCCCATTGCTTTACGTAGGATCTTCGAGTGCATGATTCCCGCTGCCCAAATCAACAGCAAACTCAGCGACAAGCATTAACGGAAGGTGTTCAATCAGAGCATTCAAAGGGTTCGCATTCGCTGGAATCTCCCGGTCAGCGGAGCAATCAAAGTATCGGTATCTATTCTAAAGATGCGAGTAAGCAGCTTCACAGCCTTCACTCTGGATCTTAAATCCAAACTTTACTTCTGACGACCTATGCATCTTGTGCAGACATCAGACGTAGTGTTCTCGTAGTATAATGGAATTGATATTCCATCATCAGAGAATATTGACAAGTCTGCTCCTAATCAGCTTTGAATACACTCTGGATCTATCAAGGCCAGATTGTGTGGTTATTACTAGCGTACTACAGGAAGTATTCCCTCTTCGACATGAAGATCTAGCATACACAACGTATTGACTAAGGACGAAGAAGGACACTCTTAACATCGTTCTCGTGAGTTCCGTGCAAGCATTTCAGTAAGCCAGTAGGGCCGGTTATGTGAAGGCTCGTATCAATCTATGAGTCTTGGTCTTGGCAACTAGGCAAACACTGCACTCAGACGAGGAAAGCATCGTCGTCCGAATAAAGAGTATATTCTCGCCGATCTATATCCCTTCAAGATATGAATTGGTACTGTCCAGCCCTCGATTGAGCTTTTGGATATCCACCCTCCACCCAACTAAACTCCATCCGACCTCGATTAACCAGTCTAAGCAAACAAAAACTCAACATGCCCGCCTTCAACCTCGTCACTGTTGTCTCCGCCCTCGCCTTCATGGCCACCAGGCGCAGTGCTTTGACCGTCCAGTGCCGAGACTCCAGAAGCACTACGGGCGGCTACACCTCCACGATCACAATCTCCGACAGCAATGGTAGCTATACCTGCGGCGCAGAGGGTAAGCCTAGCTCCAAGATTCCTGGAGCCTGTGCTTCTTTCATCAATACAGCTGCTGCCAGGCTAGTTGGACCCAAGTACTGCGACAAAGCGAGGTTCTGGATCGAGAACAATCAGTTGCAGTTGTATGCTGGCGGATACAGAAGTGGCAACTTTTGGAGACAGTCATGTGGGAAAGGAGTAAGTTCATTGTGGGTATTGAGCAGTGGTTGACTGGTGCTAATCAAATCACAGTCCGATTGCAATGGAGCTTTTGGCGTGACTTGTGGATGCTGTTGCAATAGCAGCAGCTGTGGCTTTTATGTCAAGGGTTAGGACGTTTAGCCGACAAGCAACAATGTCATACTGCGCAGTAGCACTACTCATTGTCGACGAGGTCCTTCTATCCCAAGATCGTACTCGAACTATATAGTTTCTATCAGTTTTCGATTATGCTGTGATAATATGCCCCTTTAGTTCCATCTCAAGATAAGCTTGTACATGCGCTCGTCCCCAAAACAGCAGATCCACAACATGACTTGCAATCCTCACACATTTTGCGATAGCATTCAGGAATTGCTCGAATAAACAGTGCATAGCTAAGCCAGACGTGTCGAACTTATATATCAAATCTTGGCTTGTAGTCATACAGCATATTGTGCAAAGACCAGTAGATGTTGTTCAGGCTCGCTTTTGCGGTGTCTTTGGAAGGAGAGGAGCAGATATTATGGACGCTTGGAGTGGTTCGAACAACGATATGCTCGGCTATAAATCTCTGAGTTGCTAATAGCGGTCCAAGAACAGAGCTTGATGTGCAAAGCAATTATTGGGAATTTAGATAGCTTCTACACTTCAAGCTTCATTTAGCAAATGTCTGCATGTTTTTCGAAAGGCAGAAAGCACGCATAGCCGCCTTCGGTTCGCTTTTTTTTTGTTTATCGAGGGGACTTGTTGAGAAGGAAAGCCTACAATAAACACGGGGTATTTCTCTCCTGAAAGCGGAAATCACCTATAGAGAAAGGATATTTCCTTTTGAAGACCAAAGGCATAGGGGAGAACGTTTGCGCCTTCGTCTGCGGTCAACCCAGTGTTGCGCTGGCAGGCAACGTCTGCCGGACACAACGCGTACCCATAGTAGTTTTCAATTGATGTGTCCGCACCATGCGCAGATCTACTAAGTGGCGTTTGAAAATCCAAACTTTTTGATTATCACGATTTAGGGTTGGGCTTTTTGATGTGATTGTGGTGCAGCGCTTCTCTGAAACGAGTGATGGCTGGCGGAAGATATATACCTCATCCTGGAGATCGCAGAGACTGCATTCATTTGTCTGGTTTGCTATTCTCGAGTATTGAGTCTACGAAGGGGTCAGAGCTCAGAAAAGCTAGCACATGGTTCGTTTCGGAATGAACGACCTGAAAGCTAGTTAACGACATATTGGGTGCAGGGACGGATTTGAACATTCTAATTTTCGTGCGAGACTCGGATTCTCGCGAAGACACATACCTTGCCTGTACTTTGCTTTTGATTGATGCGCGAAGGATCGAAGACGCGTAGTAAAGAGCAGGTTGACGAGAGCCTGGAAAGTTAAAATACCCTCACAAGCTCAAACGTAGCATGAGTCCACCTCGGGCTTCTCGAAAAATCCGAAACATACCCGAAATGTATATATCATTCGATTACCCAAGAACCCTCGTCGGTCTTGGAAACCATGACCCTTCGCGCGAGTTCATTCTCAGACGCGAGGTCTGAGTGCGCGGAGGTTCCCGCACACATTACGCTTTTCGGATGCTACCTTCAGTGCACCGACTCGCCCAAAACAAACGAAAAAAGACAATTGTGTGGCAACTGCACAACTGGGAGAAAGGCGAAATGGGGCTCCCAAGAGCCAAATTTGGAGAGAACAGAAAACAGTGCTCTGATAAATCAATCAAAGAAGAGCAAGCCGGGCTTTATATAGACGGTTCAAGAAAGAAGCAGCCCAGTGCGACCAAGTGAAAAGAAGCTGGGAACTGTGCATGTGCACTCTCATACGTGGAATGTGATGAAGGGTATAATTGTAGCAGTGTACAGGTGTGATGAGTCTCACGCCAATCTGTGCGGCATAGTCGCAGGGTATCATATTTTAGGTCTACTGGAAATTAGCGCCGTCTGTCCCAAGGATTTTGTCGATTCCATACCTCCCATGACGCCGTCCCATGCATATCAAGTGAGATTTTTCAATCCTCGAGCTTCGTCGCTGCCCATGTAACAAGCACATCGTGGTGGCCTTACTTTCTCCCAATACTGAAGCCCCTCGTCATATAGTCCGCACTCCTCTTCAGATCCGGCTTATCCTCACTCTTCCTGAACAAGCTCTTCACGTTGTCATTCTCCTGCAGCTTCCTCCTCTTATTCCGCTCTTCCTGCTCTTTCATGACCTTTTGTGCGATCGAGGCGGTGGAAGCGTTCTTGATGCCGTTGCTCGTACCAGTGGTTGCTACAGGCGCGGGCTTGTCTTTCTTCTCTTTCTTCGCCTTCTCCTCGTCTGATGACTTCTTCTTGTCCTCATCGGAGTGCTTCGTGCCATTATCCACGGCGTCGCCACTGGTTTCGTCTTTGTCCGTACCCTTCCTCCGCTTCTTGCTACCGGGCGCTTTCTTCAGCGCATGTGTGAGCCCTTTCTCCTTCAACGTCTTGACTCTTAAATTCAGCCTCGCAATATCCGTCGACACTGTCGGTAGAATCGGGATCACATCGTTCTCCGCATATGCCTCACTGCACTGCACCACATTAGCCTTCATCCTAACCCATCCTCCAATCCAACCTGCCCTCAAAATGGGACCTGCGAATGAACTTACCTGCAAACATTTCTCCCCCTTAACTTCCCTAACCACACTCCCCGCATATGCATGCCCACACGGCACCAGATAACACGCCTTACTCCCCGGCCCCAACTCCACCCCCGTAATCGGACACACCCACTTCTCTCCGCGCGCACTCAACTCCCTCTGTCCCTCCACAACCTCAAACTGCACCTCGACAACATCCTTCAAGCCCTTGACCCTGTCCCCAAAAGTCCCCAGCTCTGCAAATCCACCCTCGCTCACGCCCTTCACACCGCCAACCTTGCGCATTTCGTCTTTCTCCCGGTCATCCTCGGGCTTGAGCAGGAACTCGATGATGCTGTCTTTGTTGTACAGGATACCCGCTGCGTCGCTGACGACGGGGCGCGCGAGGGGTTTGCGCGTGAGCGGGTCCGTAGTCCAGCCGTATTCTTGCTGTTCGTTTTGCGCCTCTTTGATCTGTGCGGCGGTGAGCGATTTGGCGGCTTCTTTGACGAGTTCGCGGCGCTTGGGGATCGAGCCGCCGTCGTTGCCCATGGTTGCGAGGGGTGTCTGTGGGAGAGTGGTGGGTGAGTGGTGTGGTTTGGGTTGGTGGATAGAGTTGCGGAGTTTGGGACTGAGGTGTGGCTTGGCATTGACGTTACGTAGGCACTCGTACCGTTGGCAACAATAGTATGTGTTTGCAAGAAGATTCAAGATAGTCAGGATATCATGTAGTACAGCATATGTATGATACATGGTTTTACATATATTCGTGTTTGGCGTACTACATTCTTTGCCTGCCGTATGATGCATCTCAAGAACATGTTCCTGCCGCAGAGCCTCTAGCATCCGCATTCGAGCCCCATGACTTGCTCTCCGGCACCGGCCCAGTCCATTGCTTCCTCCAATTCGGACTCTGCTCCCCCGCGTCACCAATTTCTCGCATCGTCTGACCCTCCTGCCTGTCACCATCGTTCTTCAAATATCCATGCAGCTCAGCCTCCTCCAGCTCCGTCATCTTGCTCGAGTCCCTCCTCGAAGCTCCACTTCGCCGCTGATCTTTGAACACGCTTCGCTGAATAAAGCTCGATAGTCTCGCTCTCTCCTTCTTGAACGGCGCCTTCTGTTCCTCAGGGAGCATGTTCGACAGGAGCAATTTATCGTACACAGCATACACCTTCCGAAGTGCAGCCAGTGCATCCTGTCTCTCTTCGCCTTTCAGATAATGTGGCCCAATATGTCGAACATCTGGGCGATCTTCGCCACCTATACCGAGCTGTAATCGTATGCTCTTGACCACTGGAGTCAATATGGTAAGAGCGTCGACTAGGTCTGAACCTTTGGCAAGAGGAAAGGTCAGGGCAAGGTCGGCATACATGCCCACCGCTTTCGGATCTGAGTCCTCAAGAGTCTTGAGCATGATTTGCAAGATCGAGCTGCCATTTCGCAACGAATTGTGGTTGTTCTTGTCGCGGACACATGTGCTCATGGCAATCCTGAACGTTCCTGGCTTGGGCGTGATTCCCTTCTCCAACATATCGTGTTGTAGCAGGTCGAGAGCGGCACTGGATGCGCGATTCTGACGCAGGTTGCGCAGACGCATGTGAAGATTATTCACGTCAGGTACGATACGGTAGGTCGTAGGATCGGTCAATAGATCCCAGTACTCTTGCGCAGCTTTGTTTGCCACAATCTTCTGGCAAGCTTCCTGGATCACCGACAGCGTGTTGTTGCCCGGTCGTACGTAGGACAGTGGATTTGACACTGCGTTTCCTACACCCTGGGGTGTCAAGGCGAGGAACTCGTCTCCACGCATAGGACTCTGTCCGGGCGCAAGATGATCATCGTCAAACTTGTACCCTGCTGGCACGTTTGGCGCACGCAATTGCGGTAGAGCCGAATCTTTGCGGGCAGGTGTTCCCAGTCGCGGCACCAATCGTGGAATGTCCATAGTCTGCTCGATCAAGGAGAGCACGTCGTCCCAATCTCGCGGTCGACTCCCAACGAGCAATAGTCTTGCCATTGCACACACCAGCTCTTCATCAATGACCAGATCAGCATTCCTCCATCTAGCAATTATGTCTTCCCACATGCGTCGTCCTTCCATGATGCCGCGTTCTTTTCGTGCTGCAAGCTCATCCTCGGTTTCTCCTTTCGGGCCACCTAGTAAAAGATTCTGCCGTATCGAGTTGATGATGGTGATGTATGTAACCACATTCGCGGCCTGCGGTCCAGTTTCTGGTATCTTTCCAGCGATGCCCCACAATGCGTCCATATCCATTGCTCTCGCGCATACCCGTAGCGCAGCATTTGTGTGTATGATGGACGGTTCGACTCGTGAGTTCGGCGCGGACAGCGAGTGGTATACGGAGAGTGCTTTGCTCAGAACACCTGAGAGGTGCGCGTTGATAGACAGGCCTCGAAGGAGGATAGTGTATGTATACGAGTCGGGGAATTGTGCTCGCTTCTTCATCTGGTTGCAGTCAGTATCAGGTTCGACATTGACCAGGCTATGTACATACATCATTGTACACCTTCAGCGCATCATTGACCCTCTCCTTGGCCAGAAAGTGATCAATGATGTGATTCCAGCTCACGACACATTGCATAGAGTGGCTTGCCATGCGCACGAGCTGTAGCATCTCTCTCGCCTTGCCTTTGCCCAGCTCCTGCCGAACAAATTGAGCCAGCTCCAGGGGATCTTGCAGATGCCTCAACTCTCTCTTCCTGTGACTCCACTCCTGTTCAGATATTGTGGGGTCGCGCTTCCCAATTTTCGCCAGGTTGGGCGTCTCATAGACGCTCTGTGGGCGCGGTTGTCGCAGCGCGGCTCTTTCTCTTCGCTTCTGGCTCGCTGCAACAGCAGACTTCTCCCATGGCTCCTCTCTCCTCTGTGAGAGTCTCTCAACTTCTGCGAGACCTGTGGGCTTGACGTCTGTCTTGCGAACTACATCGCGCCTCGTGCTGAACGCCCGCTGCTGGCTAGGCAGGAAGATCGGATTGACATCGCTGCGGAGGCGGTGGGCGTTACTCGCGGCAGCATCGAGGGCTTGTATGCATCGCCAGAGACAGGCACGACAGTTCAGCATGGGGGAGTTCAGGAGGGCGTCTTATGCGACTGGCGTGCAGTTTGTCTGTTCCTCAAAAAAAAGGGTTCCAACCCATGTTCGCTCTCGGGCCGAAGGGAAGCCACGTGACATGCCGTCCACCACCATTCTGCTGCTCCCGAACCAGATATCACTAGAGGCACATGGGCATAAAATGGTCTGAGCCATCTCAAGCCAGTATGCGCCCTGCATCACGCTATCTAGTAGGCTGTGGAGAAACCAAATACCTTATTCCAACGACCAGCCCGTCTCTGCTACGCCGGCGCCAGAACCTCGCATTCCTCGCTCCGGGTAGGCCCCAGAGAGCAAGGCTGACGAAGCGGCCCTAGAGTTAGTAGCCTCACCACCCAAGGGCCCGGAGCCGAAACCACAGTAGCGGCCAATCCTTCAGAGCCTTACCGAACCATCAAGCTACCATCGAAGCTACTGCAAAACATACTATAGTACGTCTACCAACCCGACTCGGGTGTAGCATGATCGGTGAGCAAACAGTAGTTAGCGAAGCCCACCAACGTTGTGTATGCGGCTTAAACTAGCAGGCACGTAACGTGGCGGCACAGTCGAGCTTTTGCCTTCTTTTGCCTTGCGCAACTGTGGCACGAGGTGGTCCCGTGGCTGTGGAGATTCATGCACAGAAGGGTTTCGGTACGTCCATGACGGTCCGTGCGCTGCTCGTGATGTCCCTTGTGCGAGGATAGAAGACGATCTTGCGGGCGCCAGAGCTGGATGGCTGCATGTTGCACATGTCTGTCGTGTCTGCTGCGTGTTTGGCGCAAGATTGGTGCAAGGCGGTGTGTGCGAGGACTCCTGTTGTTGATTGAACGATGATGGTGATGCATCTGTTGCAGTATTCACTGTCCTCGAGCACCATCACCTTGCGCATTGCTTGTGAATCGGGCCCGGCCGATATTCATGTCACAAGCATTGCTGCTGGGCTTTGGGTACTGGGTCTCACGGCCCAGACCTCTCGAAGATTCTCGGGTCGCTTTCGTCACAAAGTGTTGTTCACTGTCGTGTAACACACCATGCCACGCCTCCAACCAGGTTCTCGCAGCATGCAACCATCTGCTAGTTTCCGCCGTCAGATCAAAGGACCCAGCACCAGCGCCTGACGCCAGCAAGCGCAACCGTTGTTTGTCATCCTTCGGGCGTTCATGCCCTGGCGTTAGCCTTCAACGGCGCCAAAAGCAACATGTGTTTAATCTGATGATTGACCGCTAAGGATCGATCTCACATCCAAGTTTCTTGGTTCGTAGATCCTAGCGTAGTTTGCATAGTACATCTTGTGTACGAATATTCCGGAACACTCAAGTCGGCGATTTGCGATTTGAGTTTTGGGTTTGTTGACTTTCCGTACCCTTGTCCTTGGAAAACTCTTCGGCACGAGGGCACAATGTCGCCTGCGAATATGCGAGACCCTCGTCATTAGGTTTATGCGTCCGAAGAATGCCCAGGTGGCTGCCGGCATACTTTCCCTACGAAACGACAATGATGACGGCCTCGAAGCGATGCGGAGCCGGCGGAGCGCAACAGGAAGAAAGCAGAGACCCTGTTGGACATGCACAATCAAATTCCATCAGTCGCATGATCATGCAAGGATCCGGAATCATCGTGTAATGGATGACAGGCTTTGCCGCCCGACTTCATGACCACGAGCATGCGTCCGGGCTGGCCTATTGCATCGCTATGCTGACCTTTGTCATACTGTGTGTTGAACAAAGTTTTCTTTTCCTTTGGTGTTTGCCAGGCGTTTGGCAGCGTCACCGCCACAATTTGTAGTAGGAAGAAGGCGAGAAAGTTGGATTCGGTTTTGCTCGAAGATCTTGCCGAGATATTGACTGCATCCTTGTCAGCCACCTGCTTCTTTCATGAGCTCCTTCCGTATTCTCTTTGCCGTTCAGTGGCCGACCCCATCCGTCAGCTCAACACTCACGCACAGCAGTCTTATCCCCGGGCACTGTGTGCTCCAATGCGTCATCTTTGTCGGAATACAATATTGGCCAAGGGCGCGGTAATTGGCTGTACAGGCATGAGCATTTTCTGCCCATATCCCTGCAGCAGGCAATCATCGTTCGCGCTGCAAAAGTCGTGTGCCGCTGCGACATTATAGACCTTGTCTCAAGTGGCACGGCGCACAAGTTGCTCTCACAATTGGTCATTGGCGGTCAGAAGCCAAGTAGATGGTCTGAGAGAACGTGTGTGTACGTGGCCTGCATCGTCCAGATTGTCTCGCCATGCGAGTGCAAAGTGAGGGGAAGGAGCAGCATGGCGAAGTGGTCAGGATCTTCGCTGCAAGGGAAAGCACAACCAGCACCAAGCATGGATTGCCGAAGGATTTTGTTTCAACAATCGAGACCTAAATGTCGCTCGCTTATGGTGTCTTGCAATACGAGTTGGATGAGACTGTATCGAGCGCTGTGCAGAGACCTGCGTTTTGTGCGAAAGGTGTAATGCATCCGTCCTTGATGGGTGAGCATGGACTTTACGCCTGGTACAAGCATGTTGGCACGACGTTGCGAGGGAGCACTTGAGCACAGCAGGAGACGAGACTTGCTCCGTTGGCCACAACTGTAAGCGTATGGTCATATACTGGCAACATTGCGGAGTACAAACTCTCTTCGAAGAAGTTGCCAGACATTGTGAGCTGAGGGCGTGTAAATCAAGATGAGAACCCAAGCAATGTATCTTCGTTGAGCTTATGTTGTGTGCATAGGTGTGGTGCACGTAAGTTCTCGGGTCCTAACAAGGTAGCAGTATTGAAGACACAATCGGTTACAGTATTGCCTATCTCTGAGACAATTATTGCAGATGAAGGATCACATGAATTGTTGCTTTGAGCGCTAACAGAATGCTGTAGTTCTAGCTCCAAGAAGACCGCGACCAGCAGCACCAAGTGACTGCTCGTTTGACAATGAGAGAAAACGAGAAGCAGTAGGAAAACTGACATTCAACCAAACAGCTCTATTCGCGGTGTAATATTTTGTGGGACCTTTGGATAATACACCTACTCTTCCTTGACACGTCCTCACAGGTCTGCTGCACAAAGCAAGAAGATTCGTCTTCGTCCAGCCGTGAACACCGTCGATTGGAAACATACAGCCGCCGCCCGTGAAAATGCATACCCCATCCGAAAGAAAAGATGCAAAACCCTCACATGCTTCCACGGCAAGAATGCAAGTAATCCCAGCAAAGAAAATCGTGTGGGCTCATTCGATCCCGGGAGGGCTTGGACGGTCGGTATTTTGTGGAATCGTGCATAATGATGGCTGATAGACAGACGTGGGTAAGTTCGAGCATGACGATCAGAGCCACCACGGGTAAGCCTAATTAATGTCCTTGCTGGTACATTTGAGGGTTCTGACCGTACGGCGACTGAGGGTAACTGCTGCTGTTACTATTGGGACTGTTGTACGCATTTCTGTTGGGGGTGGCATACTGAGCCATGCCTTCAGGAAGGCCGGGACTTTGAGTACCGTACTGAGGGGCAGAGTTATTGCCGGATGCAGCAGGCTGGTACCCAATGGGCGGCAGCTGTGTGTGAGGAGGTTGACCAGGCACGCCAACAGCCTGACGCATCTGTCCATATACAGGTGCTTCACCAGGCGCGCTGCCATCGTGCGCGCGCTGTTGCGCATCGGCACGGTGACGATCGTCATCCGCCTTGCGCTGTGCTTCCTCCTCCTTCTTCTTAGCCTTCCACTCCTTGCGGATTTCTTTAAATTCTGGACACCTAGTTAGCGTTGTATAGTGGTAGTGATAAGGATGTGCCAAGATAAACCGGCCAGGGTACGCCATGGCTAGCTTCCGCCATTTGAAGCTATCCAGGCCAGCGGGAACACCATGGAATGGCGCAGCACCGACGAAAACCCAAGTGCTGACCTAGCGCGCCAGGCTTGCAAGGGCCACCAAAACAACGAAAGCATCGCGAAAAGTCATGAAATGGTCGCACGTACCTTCTGGAGTTCGCTTTTGACCGTGGGACTGCATTGTTACGTGCGCGTTCAAATGGTTTAATGTGCCATAGGCTTTTTCACATCCATTCCAGCCACACTTGTACATGCGCTCGATTTCTTCGTATCGTCGACGCGGACGCTTGTGCTGTTGCGCGCCAGGAATAGGAACAAAAGAGTACACTGTCGACAGAGGATGTCCTCCCTATACGCGCTGTTAGCTTATGATCCGCAGCGCGCAATGCATCCCAGAATTCAAAATGCAACGAAGAGCTGCATTTGTTTTCAAATATGGAACAAGTGTCTGCAAACTTACCGTTGGAGGTCGCTGGACGGGAGAAACCATTGCAGGCGCGGGCGGGCCTGAAGACGCTGGATGCCCATAGTGCATACCCGGTTGAGGGCCAGCGTATTGCCCAGCCCACTCAGGTCGCTGCGCGTACATTGGGGTTTGGGGGTGCCCTGGGTAATGCTGCATGTCGTGGTGTGGAGTGTAGGGCGAGTACTGCTGCTGGTGAGAGTATGTTGGGCTCGTCGCAGCGGCGATTGATGGATCTATAGGTACATCCGAGTCAGACTTGAGTTGCTGTTGTTGGTGATGGTCATTTGATTGACCATCTGAGAGAGGCATAGACGGACTCTGTTGTTGCGCCATACCGCCTGGTGCTTGACCTTGCGCGCCTGGTTGGTATGGACGTTGAATGTAATCCGGAAATGAACCTGATCGCGCAGACGAAGGATTGAGGCTGTAGTCGGAGGTCGGGGTGAGGTTCGAGGCGCGTGGATCTTGTCCCGGTGGAGGATATTGCGCAGCAGATGCTTGATCTGCGTGGGGTTCCTCAGAAGCTGGTTCAGGAAAGGTTGGGTATGAGCTCAAACCTGACTGCGGGTAGTCTTGTTGCCTTGCGTCCATAGACTGTGTATGTGGTGGAGGGATGGGTGCACCTAAGCTCAAGGTGGGATGAATGCACGCGTCCAACAGGAGGGATGGCTGCAGAGTTATGACGGCTTGCGTCCAAAGTCGGTACTTTACCGCGGTCTGTCGGATTCTGACTAGCTTGAAGTGTGGCAGACAGATGTAAGCCAAGGATCGCTCGCAGCCAGGAAACCGGAGAAGCGCAAAGTATTGTTGGAACGCAAATAGCGTGGAACTTAAACGCGGGTGATTTGCAGACGGTGTGCTTTCCAGTGCGCCTAGGTGGAGGGACAAGAAGTCGGCAGATTAGACTGGCGACGAGATAACGCACGGGAGGCTTGCACTCGAGGCCAACGGGGCAGGGGTGGTGAGGCGACGCTGGGCAGCTCTCGAATCGCGGAGCAGCAGGCGCAGAACACAGTAGTGTAACGCGAGGGTTACACGAAAGGTTAGTGGGTGGAGCGACTCTACTGGGGCGAGATGGATCCTCTATTTGAGATGGCTTGGACAGGCTGGATAATCGGGTGGCGTCCGCTGTGCTGGACTCAATTGGAATCGGTGGAGAGGCGTCCCGCTTTACCACGCACGTCTTGGTGACGGTATGAGGTAATTGGGCGCGGGCGAGGTCGTCGACGGAATCGTGATTCCAGGGGGCCCAAAGCGGTAAGCCTGACCGTCCCGTAGGAATGACACTGGTGACTAGGCTGGTTGAGCTAGCGACAAAGCCGGTTTGGTGCTGGGAGTGGTTGTGGGACCGTAGCGTGCCTGAAAGTGCGGCCTTTTGGCAGGTGCGCACGGGGGAGAGTACGCGTTCGCTGTTTGGCTGAGGCTACTAGCGGGTCGAGGTGAGCGTGTTCGCCGATGGGTGAGAGGCAGCACTTGAAAGCGGCCACAGAGAAGGCCTGGAGTTGGGGCGCTAGAGAGGATCCGTGCGGGCTGCGATGACAGTCGGCCCGTTGATGGCGCGCTGAAGGGGGAATGATTTTGCTTTCACTGCACGCGTTTTTTCTCAAAGGCCAACTACGCCGAGCGTGCCGAGCGATCAGCCACTCGTCCGGCCGATTTTCCGTGTGCAAATGGCCACGGGCAAGAGCTGCGCGCGTGCTGGGATGTGGGCTTAACTGCTCCACGGAGTGCAGCGTTGCAGGCGGTGGGCGATCTGGGACCGTCTGATATGCGCGCAGTGACTCGCGCAGGATGCTGGCCACACAAAGGATGGACGCGACTGCTGCGGAGGAATTGCTGGCGTGTCCGGCAAGGCCAAGGGCGCTGTCTGGCTGCGGGTCGCACGTGTCGTACGGCGGGCGCTGTCTGGCGTGCCTGGATGCGCGGGCTCTTGGGTGGTGACGGACAGCGTTAGGGCAAGGCACCAGACGCGATTGATGGTGGTGGGAGAGCAGCGCAAGATTCGCGATGTAGGCTAGGGACGAAGATGGGAAAGCGCACAGGTGGGGAGGCAGCTGCCAAAATTCTCGCTGACTAACCGTTGCCGTGAGAGTCTGTGCGTGCTGCAGCAGCCGCGCTAGGGCCCGTTTGGATGCAAGGCAAGACTCCCTCGAACGCTGTCACGCTGTGCTGCCGGGCCCTGGCACGCTGCTGCGACTCCTCGCCGCTGTCTCGCACGTCGTCCAAAGAAGAGTGCGGCGATGCGATGAGGCTGAGGGTTAGTTTACACGCTAGACGCGCCAGGGCGTGGCGTGCACTGCCTAGTACCAGATCATGCTCGCCATGTGAGACCAGTTCGAGTACTACAACAACGTCGCTGCTGCAGCTCACCACCACGCGAAACGCTGCAATAACAACAACTGCGACTGCGGCGGTAACCTCACCGTGTAGGCGGGGGCGCACGCGGCCTCGGCAAGAGTGGCCTCGGAAAAGCTGCGCGCAAATATTGGGAACGGCACAGACTGCGACACCGGCAATAACGCCCAAACTGGCCGAATGAGCGAGCACGACGAGCGCAAGCAGCATTGCGGTGTGCGAAAGCAACGCGTGGGCCCGTACAGACGCGGCAGCATCTCACCGTAGCCGTTGCGGCCATCCCATGTCTGTCCAGCCATCCCTCACGTCTGTCACTGCTTCCTTTTCCTGGACGACTTGGGACCATGCTGCGGTCGCTGACGACGAGCTGACCACTTCAGCGTGAGATTCGTTTCTCGAGACAGTGCGCCTGGCGGCTCGGATGGGATTACCCTTGGACGGCAGCAACCCAATGAGGGGGAGACTTTCGCGCATCTACCAGCTCACCCAGTACAGAGGTTCAGCTATAAGTCGCTGCAAGCATCCCTATGCTCAAATACCGACCTAAGTATTGGTTGTTTCAGCCTCGCGAAGCTCACCTACCGGTACTTCGCAGTGTTAATTCTCCCGATCTTATATTCAGGAAATCCCCTCGAGGTCAGCAGACTACGCACTCCTGCGTGTATGTGCAAAGTCGGACCTCCCTCCGATACGACTGTCCAGCATACGAATCATGGCGGGTTGGTCAGCGCAGCGTTGCGTCTTCTTGCTGTCAACTTTTGAAAAGCGGGGCTGTACAGTCGTGTCTCTACTGCCCTGCTGCACGTCCGTGGTGCGTGGCCTCAGCATCATGGATCATTCTTCCCATTTTCTGCTCCCTGCTGCCTGATTCGCTGTCATTATCACGGTGCGTCTTGCGACCTTGCAGCCACCGCGGCCTGCATGCGATGCAAAAGAAAAGACCACTTTGCATCGAAGACACAGTGTCCACTGAAACTTATGGCAGAACGTGGGATTGCAGTGGGATCGCCAATTCAGCAGCAACTGTCGCGCCTTGAGGTCGGTCGAGAAGCTGGAGCGCCTTGCAATCTCCAACATTCTGCCAGAAGAGGGTGCGATACCCGCTTGCCCGCATCCGAAGTAAGCTAGTGCCAGCCACTTCTTTATTGTTCAGGGCTGCACTGCACTGCACTCTTCAGCTCGCTATGCGTCATAGACTGCCTGAGCAGATGAGGCAGATCGCAAAGAACAATGCCAATTATATTTTCCCTTGGCAAGTGGCTCACCTGCTCTCTCAAGCTGCCAGTCCTTCCGAGTTCTTCCAGCCAACGCGTTGGTGGTGTGTCGAACACCAAAATGATCAGACCCAGGATCTATACGAACAGATGCCGCTAAATCCAAGGAAATGCGCCGTCGAACGGGAACGGGAGCCAGCTGGTTCGCACTGCGAGCAGCACCGGGCAGCGAACCACAGCAGCACAAAATCACCCTAGCGCTTCAAATGCCACAGTACTTACGATCCGCATGTTGCGCAAATTGCCAGGCTGCAAGATGAAGGGGGATGTCACACTCTGTGTCGTGCCTCTCTGCGTTCTGAGACTTAAGAAGGCGATGACAGGCGAGGGCCGCTACAGTCTTGATGTGATTCAAGAATCAGCGTACTGGATGCGTATACTTGGCGGAATAATACTGGGCCTTATGCTCTGCATGCGGCCCTCCACAGCAAGTCATGAGTGCTATGGTCACTCTGGTTTAAGTTCAGCATAGGAGTTGTATCAAGAGGCTGCACTTTCAACTCTTTTTCCACATGCCCGTCGGATTTCCTACAGCAATCGCACGAGCCGCCATACCATCAGTTGGCGCCACGATGTCTTGCGGTCAGGTGTCGAGCTCAAGTGCGCATCCAGGAACGCGTTGCTGACAAGACATGGGAGCGAGGGTGTCACTGACATGAGCACCCCCCTGCTTGGGGCGGATCAGTGGCTTGCTCGACTTTCTCGGCCAGATATTTCAGAATAAGGCCGGTGTCCACTCACGTGGCGAGCGCGCACAGGCTCTTATTCCGCCTATTTTATATCTCCTGTACCGCGCGCTGCCCGGAGCATCGGACCATGTATTCCCGAATAGTATCGTGCACGCATGCGTCGCTTCCGCAGCCGATTTCGAGGCCATTGTCCAGCTTCTGGGTCGTATGCTGCGATCATGGTCAGCGTTTTTGCGCAGATCTCAAATACCATTCCCTCTCTGCTCCGTGGGATGCCGCTCTCTGGACGATCTCCAAGCTGCGGCATTTGAGCGCAGCAGACGGCTCACCTTCCGTTTTCATTCGTGCTGCTGACCGCCTCCAAAATGCATCCCAGCCATATCGACAAGGTCCAGCATGCGCAACAACCCTGTCTGCAGATTCCACAGTCGCTGCGTGCATGTTGCGTGCATATGATTCCCATTAGTACTCAACTAGAATCTTGCGCGATTCTAGTGAGGTCAATGTGGGTTTCTCCATTGGCAGGTGAATTGTTGGCCTACCCTGCAACCCGAATTCTTTCGGACGTGCAATCATCGCTTGCAAGTTGCTGCTGCGCAAGGCTACTCCGTACAAGGAATGTCGATTTTGCGGCACCATTTTGCATTCGATGCATCGTGTCTGCACGCTGATGATGCAGCACTTTCCTTGATCGGCAGCCGTTTTGATAATTGCACACAACGACGACATGATGAGCACCGCAACCTTATTTCCCATCCACTCGATCATCGTTCACATGACTCCCGAACCCGCATCCAGACTCTGGAGCTCGTCAGAACAACTTTTTCACTTTGCAAGTCCAGAACACACCAAACGCACACTGCGGCTTTGGCCGTTGATATTGCATACCCAATTCTTACGGAGGCTGCGATGTCCGCCCGCGTTCGGATTAGCTGCAATGCCTGCTTTCTCTTTTTGGGACACCTCGCTGTCGACTACACTGCATTGGTTTTGCTTGGCGTCCAGGATAACATGACTGATCACGGAATATCTGACAAATTTCGCCCAGTCCCGTTTGGTCCTCGTCATTCTGCACGAAGGGTGTCTAGAACGCCCGAAGAATTCCCGACTCTTAGTGCCGAAAATCGTTTCTTCAGCGTTACCACTCATGGACATCGCGTGAACCAAGCCTGCATGATGTGGTTCACGCTTGCACGCGCATCGCAATCCCCACTCCCAAGATGCCTCGGTCGCCCGTCACCCTCGACTATTCTTTCCCGAGATGTTCCGTCATGAACAAGGAAACACAACCGCCATCGCTTGCGAGTCAGACACTCCACTGGGAGCAAAGCCAATATTTCTGATATAATTCAGATCTCAGAGCTCCACAGGGTCGCATGATAGTCAGGCCATTACCAAATCCTGACTTTGCTCCGTCAAAAGGCAGCAGATCAGATAGGCTCTTGGATTGCAGGAACCTGATCTTCAAGAACCTGAGACTTAGGCCTCGCGTTCTCCGACCTCAATCGATAAAGCTTGTTATTTTGGTCTACGATAGCGGAACATGAAACGTAAAGCAGCAGGATCAAGCCCAGGAAACCGCATTTCGGTAGAGATAGCGTGAACCTTGCGGGTACGCGGCTTTCCACTTTCAACATCTGCACCTGTGGCCTAGCCGTGGCGCATCTTACAGCCACCGGAGGTCGTCAAGTCGTATGTCGATCGCTGATTCGCCATCAATCTGCTTTTCTCCAGAACACGAACTCGACTTCGAACGCGAGGTCGCATCAGGGCACTGTTGGAATGCTTCGGAACGCGATTCTTGAGCCTCTTGTGTGATGGCGATGCGAGCTGTATCACAAAGAGATTGTTCGTCAGTGACAAGAAGATCGCAGGAACATGGAACAGATTGAGTGACGAGCATGACAGCAAAGGACGACCACAGTCTCCCTTGAACCGCGTTCTCCATCTGACCAAGCTTTCCCATGGCTTGAAGAATCCGAGATCTCACGTACTGCCAACAATGCCATGTTGATCTGCGAACTTGCAGGAGATTCCTGGTCACAGTGGTTAGGAATGCGCAAGGGCTAGGTTCCCTTGCGCATGCCCAGTGTACGGATCATTCCGTATCATTACATACGGCATACGATCCAATCTGCGAAACTCCCTCGATATGCACGATGACGATGTCTTCTTCAGCTACATGCAAAATGACACCAGTCGGTAATGTTGTTCCGACCGAGTGCAGATTGGCTCCACGGCATCGGAGCACTCTCCGTAGTCTGCCAACGCGTTCTTTCGCCTGGTTCGGACAGGCGAGCACGTTTGCACTCATGGCCATCGAATCAATCCTCTCGGAGCATTTCACGATGTGGAAACTCTCCGCTCTTCGTATGTACACGTCTTCAGGAGTGGGCTCCGTGAAAGCCACTTAGCTACAGTAACACTGAGATGCAGGAGGAACATGCCGTGCCTTGGTGCTGGAGGAGCGCGGGTCATGAAATGCATGGCCGACGTTCTGGATTCTTTCTGCAAGCTGGTCTCCTCTAGGAAGGCGCTCGCGAACAATAGCTTCTTTGACAGCTTCGGTCAGACGCCGTCGAGAATGAAAAGGAGCCGGCAACGGCCATATGCTTCTGACCACCGGTTCGTGTTCCGGTTCATGTACCAGTGGACAAAGGGTATTGCTAGTCGATACTCTATCTCGACTTCACCCATTAATCAGGACGATTGCGCCAAGCACGTGCTCGCATGAAGAAGCAAGTAGCCATGAGAGCACCGCAGCATACAAGGCTCAGATTGAAGAATGGGGGTTCCAAGAAGAGACAATATCTTCTCCACTCTTGATCCCTGTGGATATCCACGGCAGCCATGCTCATGACGAACCAGTGACCAAGTTCCTCCACTCTTTCTCAAAAGTATGCGAACACCTGGGACTAACCGAAGATCACACTGCGCTTCGAGCACGGCATATAATCATCAGAGATTCTCGAATCGAGTAATGGCTCCATCTATCCTTCGCGTACCCGACTATCTCCAAGGGGACTCTGATGCAGGAGCATTTCGAAGCATTGCGCTATTGGACTTGTAGTGCAAACACGTTTATGATCTCTTTCGACCATAACTCATGGACTCTTTCCACACTTCCGGACTCTGTTCCACAATTCTGTTGTTCTTGGTACCGAAAGGACAAGCATTTCCCTCCTTGGTCAAGTCTACTATACCTGTGTTTTGTCTGCAAGCTCACGCGTTCCTCTCCAGCTCGCATCTGCATGACAAGAACGATCCTAACATTTCGCATTGTTTGGGATCTTCCAATCGAAAGTGCTCATTGTTCACACTTCCGGGCCGCGTCACGCATCCATCCAAGTCATATGACATTATCAAGTCATTCGATGATTTGAGATTCAAGCTTGGAGGACGTTGGAGAAGCAAACAACCACTGAACAAGGCCATGCTCTTATACGAGCCTTTTTCGATATATGCGCACCATTGTAAATATCCGACGAGGCGTACAGTCCGGGATATCTCTGCTTCACACCCATTCTCATTGAATGATGCAGCGGAGAATACGGAGACTTGAAGGCTGACTTCACTGCCTTAGACCATCTTCCAGTATTTCAACTCGCTTGGCAGGATGCGTCTCTCGGCGCTCCTATTGTGGCCAAGCAGCAAAGACTTAGCTGACCACCTCAACATGATCCATGCAACACAATTTGCCAGCGAATCCCTTCGCTAACGTGTGAGCAAGCGAACTGACATCCGCCCTTTGCTGATGTCGAAGACAGCATCTCTCAACATATGATGAGACGAGCTGCTGGTATATGCTGCCATATGGGGAGCCGTATGTTTAACTGAACCATGGGTCACAGTACCGCCCGCTGTTGCATCGGACCAGCCTTCTACAGCTACTGAAGACTGGTTGCCGTCATGTCAGATGATCTGCAGAATTTGTTATCGTGAACGGTTCTTCCACTCGTCAAACATTGCCCGAATCTGTCCAGACGTGCCACCCGACCAAGATATGGTTTTTGTTGAACATCTGAATTATTTCACACGTCCCCTGTCATTTATCACCCTTGAGACGAATACTTTTCATTGATTGGAATACGTGAACTTGCTTTTTCTCTGTGTCCACGAAGCTCTGGCTCGTTACACAACTTCTCCTTGATATGTTCACATTGTCAAGTTTCGGTCTCAAGTAACACTGCTCGCAGGACTCCGTATTCATTTCTCGGCATCAAGTCGTCCCAGTCTGCGCAGATGACCACAGCCTTACAGCCCCGAGATATTCGGGTATATGGCATGATTGCACCCTGTGCCTACCTTACTCAATCAGAACTTAGTCTTCCCGAGCGAGAGGTTGGGAGACAACATTGTGCACATACCAAATATAGCATGATTGCTTCTATTGCTTTCTAATCCCCGTTATGTTGTGCGTGATTCCGCGAAGCTCAACAACTCTTTCGTGGACATACATCACCCTCGTGACAAATTCCTCCGCCTTGTTCCCTCGGTACTGCAGTTCCAGGATACTAGCACGTAATGTAGCATGCGTTAGGAATTCATGAGATTGCAGCACTACACTTGCTGTTCATTGAATAAGGTGGTCTTCTGATAACATGATATTTTGAGAGATGATTGCACATATGGAGAATATGCAGCTTCACAAGTATCAAAGCAAGGTAAGTGGAAAACCTGGATTTCGTTGCTGAACCAGAAGGATCGTGTCTCACGGATCTGGTTCGGAGCATGGCTATCCAACGTTGTCGTTGCAATATACCCGATACAGCACGGAGCAACATCTACCGCAGATCAGTGTACCTGATATAGTGTTGCTAACTCGAATCTGCACATCGGATAGCGAATGACTTGCAAAACCTGGGGTGCAGAGTGAAACTTCGGTATTACGCACGTGGACGGCACGCAAAACTTGTCGTTGTTGGACTCTGTTCACTGGTGGACGTATCTTACTCTCCACTGCGCCGAAGGAGCGACTTCGTCTTTGAGATTCAAGGATCGTCTCAGTGGCCAGCTGAGTGCGGGGAAGCTCCAGAAAGTGTTTGGAGAAGTCGCATTGCAGCCAATGATGCCCTAAACCACAAACACCGACGAACAAATAAGTAGCACTGCGCGATTGCCTCCAATCAACATCTATAGATGAACATTGCACGCTATGGCACTTTCATATCGGTGCTCGAGCTTAGCATGCATCTGTGTTTTGTAGGTTTAATTCGGTGCAAATGTATTAACTCCGCATGAAATGGTGGCAATGCGAATATAAGATGAACGAAGATTCAGTCTCGTGGTAGTCGTTCGAAGCATTTGGCGTCCACCCTTCATCG
This sequence comes from Setomelanomma holmii, assembly GCA_010015745.1. Taxonomy (NCBI): domain Eukaryota; kingdom Fungi; phylum Ascomycota; class Dothideomycetes; order Pleosporales; family Phaeosphaeriaceae; genus Setomelanomma; species Setomelanomma holmii. Next base: position 27,790 of record ML978218.1, read on the forward strand.
ATCTTCGTCAACCACAGAAGCTATTCAGCATGCACCTCACTGTCCAGTCTGCCATAGTGGCAGCTTTGTTTTTGACGGCTGCCGTGACAGCGGCCCCTGCTACTCTCGCTGAGCGCCAGTCTACGGTCAAGATAATGGCGCTTGGGGACTCTATTACTGGAAGCCCAGTGAGAACCATCAATATCAGCAGCCGATTACGTATCTAACATGTACTCAGGGTTGTTGGCGTGCCTATCTCTGGCAGAAGCTCCAAGCCGCCGGCATCAAAAACACCGACTTCGTAGGCACACTACCCGCGCAGGGCTGTGGCTTTACATACGATGGCGAAAACGAGGGACACGTGAGTGCTCCAGTCCTCCTCCACAACCTCTCCACTGACCGAGGCTTGAACCACAGGGCGGCTATCTCGCCACCAACATCGCCAACCAAAACCTCCTTCCCGGCTGGCTCTCCTCCACCAAACCCGACATCGTAATGATGCACCTCGGCACCAACGACGTCTGGAACAACCTATCCCCCACCACCATCACCACCGCATTCAGCACGCTCGTCGACCAAATGCGCGCCTCCAAGTCGACCATGAAAATCCTCGTCGCGCAAATCATACCGATGAATCCGTCGAATTGTGCCGAGTGTGGTGCTCGTGTGGTTGCACTTAACCAGGAGATTGCAAAGTGGGCGGTTACAAAGAATAGTTCAAGTAGTCCGATTACGGTGGTGGATGTTTGGACAGGGTTTCAGACGGGCAGTATGACGGTGGATGGGGTGCATCCGAATGATGCGGGGAACAAGGTGCTGGCGAATAGTTGGTATCAGGCTGTTGCAAATGCGATCAAGGGATGAGGGTGGTCAGAAGGATGGTACGATTTTATGTAGAAATGGTAGGAGAAGAAGGATATTCTTTCATCAACAAGCGTAGAGCTTTGCGTTCAATTACTGTTCGAGGTTGCAATACAGTCGGAGAAGTAATGATACTGGAAACGTCATGTTTCACTAACAGGCGTATACTTTGCATTCAGATCCTGTTCGAGGTTGCAATATTAACCTTCGAAGCATGATTGTCTCGATACTCTTGCTGAGCCGCCTCGGCTCGACAAAGACCTGAGATAGGTGAAATCGACTTGCGAGGATATCTCAAGTGAAGACAATTTCACTTTAAATTGGGTGTAGAATGGTGCAAAGCGTAGATAAGTTCGGAGAGACAAGTTTGTTGGAGATCGCACAAGGTACACGCTATTGTAAGTCGTTGAAAGAGGAGTCTTGGAGTGTGGCTACCTGTTGTGTTCCTGGATGCAGTTAAATCCTCCGATCGCGCATGTTGTGTTAGATGACCCCTTCTAGGCTGCGCCAATGGATGGACGCAGGTATGTCGCAACACGGGTACCTGCCTAAGCGGGTGCTACGCCTTTTCGGACATGCCTTGAACAACTTAACAAGCCTATGAAGTCCCATCAGCACCTGTGAGCAGTACATTTGCTCTGATGTAATTGTGGCTTTTCAGTGAGTGTCCTTTTGGCGAACTTCTCGAAGAAGTCATTGTAAGTAACCGCCATCGATTCGTCGCAGCGTGTCAAGCATAATTCTGCTACCTAGGGCTGTGACTAGGGCGGCCGAGTACGAGGTGTGGTTTGCAGGGGTTGACGACGAGATGGATAAGAGTTCTCGGGGCTTTGAAGCGATCATCAGCATTCTGCAAGTCGACGTCAAACCAGTAAACAGGCTGCAGAACAGAAACGCACGCGCTGAAGAGCGATCGGCTGCTCAGCTCTCCACAGCTGCGGGAGCATGCACTTGAGGGCAACAGGAGACTTGCGATAAACACGTCCGAGCTTTCGATTGGCGAACGGATGCCGGCGATCCTGAAATGTGGATCGCCGACCAAGACCTGCCGTGTCGGCTCATTCGATGTCCCCAGCCTCCCACATCACAAAGTTTACGTGCATCAAAAATCCAACGTCAGAGAGGTCTATTGCAACACACCGTATCGTTGCACGCTCTCATGTTTCATACGTGGCGGCCTTAGGTTGCACATGGGCGCACAACTGCCTCCACTGCATCAAGATGTTCCCGAGGCCGTCCTCGTTATAACGTACGCCTCCATCATCCATGCTTGCACGTTCAGAGGCGCATCGAGAGCCGAAGATCCAAGATGTTCGAAAAATCATGGCAATTTCCACCAATCTCGGCTGTCGGGCCCGTCATGCTCGAGCTATCAGAGCTGCAAGCAATGCGCCATGGCGTTGCGCGTGGGCCTTGATTCGACACTCCACTTTCAAATCCTGGCAAAGGATCCGCAGATCTATGTCTCTCGTCATTGCCAGGGTTGTTCGTGGTTCCGTCACCATTTCTGCAGTTGTCCGTTCGCTGTATATTGACCCAACGCTTCGGTCATTCTGCAGTCGATAGTGGATTGAAATCTAAACATTGAAACATCCCGCGCGTATCCTAGATCCGCCATCCTGCCTTAGTCGTGTTGTCCCTTCTTTTGCAAGCCAATTTGATGATCCATCAGCTAAGTGGTAGCTCTTAATTCACTGTTGGAACTCTGGAGTTTTCAGGGCCCTGACGTGCGTACTCCGAGGATGCTACGGCTGTTAGCACCGCGGAAGGTCAACAACGAACATAAGTCCGTCGATGTGTAAGTCTTACCATGATTTTCTACAGCCTTTGTAGTTCTTGCAAAGCTCGATGATCGTGCATATCTCCTCCTCAACTCACAACTGGTCATGTTATGCAGCATTCATAGACGCAAAGGAGCTCGGACAACACTATATTACTTCAGCAGTACGAAGGCTCATGTTGACGTCCACACAGTTACGAGCCCACACGAGTAAAGACCACCAAGTCAGCAGACAAGCGACAGACTGCGAAGCCCTTCTCCCTTTCGATTACGACCACACTAAGATCAAGAGATGAACCGGCCATCAAGTCAGGCATCACTGATGGAGGTGCCAGTACGACGTATACAGCCTGGAATGTGCCCCACTTGACGAAGACACCCTGGGAACTAGAGCGGAACAAGAAATACTCTTCTTGGAGGAAGTCGAAGATTGAGGAGTATCGTTTACCGGCCCATTTCTTCCAAAAGCTTCCCAAAGCAGTGTACGAGTGCATCATAGCTCAACTAGAGCACATACATCTCCGTCATGACCATGCATGCGCATCATGCTATCTTCGAGACCTTTATAACTTGTCACTCGTCAGCCGCGCGTGGGACAAGTTGACGACTACGCCCATGTATAGCAAAGTAATATTGCTCGCGAACGAAGATCATGCGAAAGTGCCGAAACTCAAGATCCGAGGCACCAGTCGCCTCAAATTGTTGCGGAGGACGCTGCGCGAACGGTCTGCTCTCGCGCGATGCGTGCGTGAGATACATATGGTCGGATTCCAGGAGCTCTACGAGAACGCGACCATAGATCGTGAGGAGATTGTAAACTTGGTCGCGTCTATGGTTGTGGCCTGTCCGTTCCTAGAACGTGTCATTGGCTTTCACCTACCGTACACGCATAACTTCGATCGGCTCTCACATGCTTTGTCAAAAAGAACCAATCTGAGAGAAAGGGTGTGGCTACTGAGCGATCAAAATGCTGAGTTGAGCGATGGAGAAGACGAAGATCTTGGCGGTTACTATCTTGCTGCGTGTGACCCTACAGAGCGCTTTCTCGAATTGAACTCGAAGCAGCCGTTGCTGACTACATTGGTTTTGCACCAAGGGAACAATTCCCCATCTGCGGCATTGAACTACAGATCAATCGTTGGAACGTTCCGGCAGTTCCCTGCATTGCAGCATCTTGCTATCTCTGGGCTCGCGGCGAACTCCTTCACGAATATGACGTTGAACGCATTACCTCCCAAGTTACGGTCGTTGCGACTCGAAAACCTTCCCGGGATCAATGATAAAGGCATCCAACGCTTCGCCACTTCGCACTTGGCGGGTTTGATCGAGACATTCACGCTCATTAATCTCGAGGTATCGAGCCTCCTGACTATCTCCAACATCTTGACACCGCACTTTTCAAATCTGAAATACATCACCCTTGCACAACAACGTGCACCGACTCTGTCGTCGCGGCACTCGATGTCCAAGCTGGACTTGGCGTCCCCAACACTGCAGGATATACACTGGGAGATAAGAAGCGAAGCTGGGCCATTATCTACCCTTCCCTCGTCTGATAGTGTTGACCAGTCAGAAGAGGCATCATTCCCGTTCTCCAACACGGAACCTATCTGCTGTCTTGCAACAGCACTTCTGGCAGAGGGTATCAAGAACGGTGCATTCCCGTCCCTACGCAGGATCCGTGTTCCACACGACCCACAAGGCATCATGCAAGCGCTTTGCAAACCGCTCGCGACGGCTCTGCTTCCATCGGACACGTCCCTTTTCCTGTCATCCCCACGAATCTCGGCTCTTCTAGAACAAAAAGTACTCAATGCATTCAAGGAGCAGGACTCGCCCTTCGGCATACCGCTCAGCCAAAGGGCAGATTCTGCAATTGAAACTCCCACTTCCTCGACCAGCTTCTCATCGTCCGCATTGACTCCAGCACGGTCTCGTCTCGCAGCTCAGTCTCGTATTCTGGCAACCCGCAAAGACGCACTGATGACGGTTCGAGTATTCGATCCAGATGGCGAAGTGCAAATCAACAAGGTGATCAAAGGCTTCGTTGGGGAAGTGAGGAGCAATATAAACTATGAGTTGAGGGCGGACAGGGGTCGGACGTTGAGTGGTCCTACCGACGACGCCTCAGACAGGAACGAGTGGATAACGAACATTGAGGACTTAGTGGGCGAACCAAATCCCAACAGTAAAGCTATCCGGGAGCCGTCTTGGGGTAGCTGTGGCCATCCTGTCAGTGGTCGTATTGGGGCGAGAACTATCATGGTCGATGAGCTGTTCTAGAGCCATGAGGTGCCGCATTGAAACCTCCGGATCATGGCTACATTCTTTTTGTGCTTTACTCTCTCGTTTCCGGAATACCCACTACTTCAACTAGATATACATAATACTCAGGAGTTATCTGTGCAACGAAAGTGTCCTCGTCCTGTGACCATGAACGCCGTAAGCCATGCACACAAATGGGCCCAAATCTTATGTTGTATGATTGCTCGTGTGCGTGTTGCAGTCGCAGATCTCTGCAGCCGTCAAAGTAAGAAAGCAGCCTCAACAAAATATGTGGATGTAGGAAAAGCAGAACATGACAGGCCTGGTAACGCGAGGCAAAGCGAGACGCAAGCGAATCTGCCAGCATTCATGTCATTTGATTGCCCATGCAATATGTTCTACCTAGCCGGATAATGTGTTGATCCAGCCGAAACATCCTTTGTCTTGATCTTTTGCGTCGATGTTTACTGATCGTGGTGTACTGCACAAGCTTGGCATCCTCGATCTGTACTATAATTAAGGCGAGTGTTTCATATGAAGTGCAACTGTTCGATTTGGAATACATACGAAGCACTGCAGGGTAACCATTGGTGCCACAGGTAGTGCACAACCGCGCATACATGCACGCGACGCAACGTCGCCTTACTACCTCGTTTGGGTGCTCCCAAAAACTATGAGCCCTTACAATGGGGCCAGAGCGCTTCAAATGGGTATATGGATAACCCAAGATCACATATACTGAAAGATGATGTTGTTGGAGAAGACTTAACATCTTGAAGGATCTTCGACCCCACGAATTGCACATGAGTGGCCCGGGCGTCTTTCCGATCCGGGGACTCTGCAAATCGGAGGACGAGTGGCCATACTAATCTGAGGCTGATCGGCATTCACAACGTGGTGTTGTGCGTCATTGGGCTTCCAAGATTGTTCCCCAGCGTGTGAATGGGGATCTGGCGAAATGCACAATGAGGTTTTGCAGTTCGGGATGAGCGCATATCGCGGCGCCGGCAAGAATGCCTATTGTTTTCCCAGAACTCATATGCTTGATTACTCAGGCGGTTTAACGTTCTTCCGGTGCTGGCGGGATCGTGATGCGTGCCACAGGTGTGCAGTGGCTTGCTTTCGTAGTGGCTTGAGTTGCCCACCATTGCCTCGGTTGGTATAAGCGCATCCGACGTGAACTCTACTACCACTACAATTTCAAAGTATGAGAGTGTAGCATTGCTATGGAAGTGTCGATTCCCTGCTTGGGGTGGTCCCAAGTGCAGGGTGAGCCCGCATGCAACGGTAGCAGGATTGTGGAATTCTCTTGACCTTTGGACAGTGTTGGAAGGCTATCCTAGATGGTGCGGGAGGAAGACGAGCAACGATTGGTAATCTGAGTATACCAAAACTTGGTGCACGGGATGGTTCAGGTACGCTAGCGAATTCAAGGCAATCAGAGACGAAGCCCTGACACCTTTCGCCTCGCGTCGGAGGTTACTGCTTCCGCTTTGGGTTGAGTACTTTTGGGTTCTGAAGAGAAATAATGACATAGGCGTGACGGCTCAAGGCGTTCTGCACTGTATTGTCCATGGAGTCATAACGGTTTGGCCGTGGAGTTGTGACTTGATCGAGCATTCATGTTCATTTCGGCAAGACGCTCTGCTCGCTCGAATAGGCGATGACCGTCCATGGTATCAAGGAAAGGAACCAGGATCAATCTGCATCGGCATGCATGAATACTCGCCGATTCAGCTATCAGATTTACCCGCGTACAGGATCAAGTGGAATCGAAAAGTAACGATTGGCTCCATGCCCATGGCTTCTCCGTATGTCGGGAGCGGGAAGAATTCGCTTGCCAAAACCAGACAGCGCTGATGGTGGTTCCGCGGACCTGAAAATTACGCTTTAAACAGCTCAAATCCCTGGAATTTGTTCAAAGAATACTGGAGTCAGGAAAGAACTCACTGTCCGAAGAGTAATCGAACTTCAACAACATCGATCCTTCCGGCGTCATTCGCGGCGCGTCCCACATTACCAGCTCGACGCGAACACCCGCTGACACACGAACGAGATCCGAAACAACGCAAACATTCGGCAAGTTTCATACAAACTCGATCCGAATCCTTCGGTAAAGTCCGCAAATCGGATTCGCCGTTGAGTCAACCAAATGGAGCTGCGGCTAGCTTTCCTCAAAAAATCTCCCATGAATTGAGGTCAACGCGCCGTAGCCGCGCCTGATATCGTCGCATGCTCTTGGGTTAAAAAGTGTTTCTGCATCCTTGGACTGAGAATGCAGCCTGAGTCGTAAGAGGTATGTGAAGAGTGAGGCTGTAGGAGCTGCGAGTGAGGCACGTCTAGAGAGTCGGCATACCTATTCTACACCAATCGCCGCCCGGGACGCTACTTCCGGGGCGTCCTTGGCATCACGATGAATCCAACATGCAGTTGTGGGTACAGCTCCCGCGGAAGTGGAGCGCACACTGGCCACCGGGTTATTCCCGCGCAGTACAGGTTGTTTATCTTCAGCCTGGCCCCTCCAAGCACGTTCATAATATATTCTTCTCTAAGGTTGGTCTATGCCGTTTCGATTCTTTGCGAGATTGCATCTCTTCTAACGTCCAGCTTCTAGATACCTAACGAGTGCCACCGTACTGTTCAACACCCTCTAACGCTGTATTACATCCTCCATTCGATTCTTTCTGAAGAACACCAGTGAATTACTGCGTGGGCTGATAATTTCTAACAGAGATTGCAATGATCCACCAAAATGGTGGAGCATGACGAAGAGTAGGCCTCAACGATGAAGCGCGGCTCGATGCATTTTTCTCCTCCATCGCTAGCAGCTCACACTGGCTTCAGGGGAACTAAGCCTTCCAGCTGAGGCGCCACTTCGAGGATCTTGGGATCAAGCGTCCAGTTGTTTATATCTGCCACGGTACTTTCGAAGAGGGGCGTCATCCGCGTATAGCCAGCTTCAATATCCCAATAATGGCATGCATCGTCTGCGTATGGCCAGGTTATTCCGATCAAACCAACGAAATGTCCAACCGGATATTCTTGCGGGTGTTGGTAAAGCAAATGGCGAACTTGGGGCCTTACAAACTTTAGTTGGAAACACTTCGACTATTTGCAGGGCACGAGCACATACCAAGGAACCAGGTCTATCAGAGCATCGTAAGGAGTAACTTCCTGCTTGCCCATCGATGGTACCAGCCAGTCGGGGTTTGCATTCATGTTCTCGACACTGGGCCAGATGAGGTACTGAGACATACGTCAGTCATGCTCCACAACTACAACGACGAATCTCACCCGTATCATTTTGGTCAAAATCCAAGCCGAGGCCAACCTCACCGGGAGGGACGTGGCTGGGAGAATCTTGTTCACTGTTCTCGAACACCATGTGGGAACTGTCTGCGTGTCTTGAGGATCCACAAAGCCAAGCAGGATTGTATCCACGTCAATTTCCGCTCTGCCAAAAACTTGTCCTTCACTCCAACCACTTGCAAGGAGATCTCGTTTCGCTCTTCTGAAGTACGCGATATCGAGACTAAACTTGCTCAGGGCATTCGTAGCACCTTCAATGTCGAGCGGAGGATTCATGCGGGTAACGCCCTCGACCGGATTACCCGGCATATAGTTGAGCGCATTTTGACTATTCTCACGACTCCAACGGATGGTCAGCATCGAAGGCAAAGAGCGGACACTGAATCTGTCTCACCTTTCCGCGCGGGATGATCCTTCATAAGAAGACGCGCCCATATTAGGAGCGGCATACTGTTCACTACCAGGAGTACCAAAAGAATCTTGGTCTGGGAGTGCCGGTGGTGGAGGCGCCGATGGATCCTAGCTTCTGTCAGAGAAGCTCATTGAGCGTGTTGGGCATGCTCACCTGAAGTGATTTCTTGATCTCTTCAGCCGAATGGTGCGCAAAGCCATTCTTCTCCAACTCACTTGCCCAATTGGCTGCTTGGGCTCGGTCTGATGCCATGGCTAGTAATGAAACGATGGACTTCATGTCGTCTAATTCCTTCGCCAACCGCCTAACGTGCGCTCGCAACTGCGTCGTAGTCTTGCCGTCTTCGGCGACGTCGTACACACATGTGAGGTTCTTGGACTGGCAAGTGTTGCACTTAGGCCGAACTCCATCGCACTGCGCCATTCGTTATACCCCATTCGAAACATATTGGAGGCCACCACAAACCTTGGACTTCCTCTTCCTGCAGCTTTCGCATGCTATGGAAGTTATTTTGCCACGGGGAGTCCGCAGTGCATAGGTTCCAGATATGGGAGACGAATGCTGCCCTCGAGCGTTCCCAAGGGAACCGCCCAGTCCCTGTTTGGGCGCCAGCGGTGCTTTGTGACCGGCGGCCGCGCCCGCTGCTTGCGGGCGGATCACGAGGGTCGATTGCGAGGTATCGAGGTGGAGTTGACCGTGGGGTCCTTCCCATTCAGCAGAGTCCTGACTGGTGATCTCGTCAGCGTGTTCTCGGCGGAGTCGGCTAGAATCTCGACGGAGAAGCTATCGGAGTCCTTCGACGTGGCGCCTCCACACCAGCTAAGCTAGTGTGTCTCGATCGGTCCAATTCGACCGAATCATGCGACATCGGTGGCTATCCAACAAAACCCACGCATCAACCATGCCAGGAGAAACCGTTGCGGGAAAGGGTCCACGGAAGTTCGTCGCAAAATTTCGGACGGCAACGTCATAACGAAAATGTTCTTGACAGCCGCACATTTGTCACCGCCTTTGCGACGAAATTCCAGATAATCGTGTGCAAGTCCCGCGAAGACCTGGACCTAGACCCTGACGGTTCTGGTGGCTTGGTGCCGATCCCTGCCCATTAAAGATGTCTGCTCGAGATTCCCATTCTTGCCTTGGCAACCTCGGATCGAATGTCGAAGTTACATTTCCATTGTGCTGCATCGACACGAAGTCGACTGGTCGTGAAGAGTGTCTGGTGATAGCGGTTGCTGGGAAACGTGTCGAAGAGTTCCAGGGTTGGATCGAACTCGTGAAGCGGGTGCGGGACTTGCGTAACCAAGCTTGCCGAACTCAAGGCCGTAATGGACGAAACTACCTCGAGGTCCGGCGGCCAGATGATACGATAACGTGGACTATGGTATGCGGTGTAATTCTCTGGTGCTTCCTAGGAATGGAAGAAAGAACATGGCGCATACCTCTGAAAGCCAGCCACGTGAACAACGGCCTCTGATGACCGGCGCATCATGCGAGGATTGGGACCCTCCTGTTGCAGCCCTTCCAACGCATCTGGCATGCTACTACTGCCATACCAGTTGTTCCACCCTGATGTCAAGTCAGCACATTGTTAGCAAAGTGGTTTGGTGGGGTGGCCTACCCGGAGACAAATTTGCAGGTGGTGAAGGCATGAGTGCAAGCATCCTTCACAGAACAATCGATTAAAAAGAAGCTATATTGGGACTGAGTGATGTACGCGTGGGATTTGTTCCGCAGAAAGCATGTGGACGATCTGCCATGCAGCTTGGGGATTTACTCTGTAATATCGTGTGCTAGAGCAACGAATTTGACAAACTATCAATGCTCGGCTACAACCAAGACGGATTTAGGACAAGCCTTGGGGCTGCGACGGGGTTTCTTGAGCGTCGCCCACCTAAACACCAGGAGATGGTGCAGGCAGGTCGATCTAGCGTCTAGCGCACCATGGTCACCAAAGACTGGCGGGGAAGTTGGCCTAGTGGACGGCACTGACGGACTAGGCCAGAACGGCCGCCTCCCACACAAATGTCATCCAGGCATATGGAGCCGAATGTGATTCTGAAAACACTCAATGGTTATAAACCCTCAGCTCTTTGCCCTTTTAAAGCTTCGTCAGCTTCGGCAGGCTCCGATAGCAACTGTCATTCAATGCGCCACCGGCCCTATCAATCCGATAGATACTCTTCGGCGTCGCGCATTTTCAGAGAGAAAATCGGACGCAGGTGAATCTCGCGACATGAGTTTGTTGATCGTCATCCTGCGCTCACGTTGGGCAGTGACGTGGTGGCATTTAGCCTTTCAGATCGTCCGAACTTCACAGGTTCAACCACGTTCGAGGCCTATAGATTGACGTATCCTCACTCAATTGTGGGCACCTGGCTGCATTTCACCCAGCAGTACCAGTCAAACGATGCGCGTGTCGCTGGCCAAAGCTGGAAGGACGATAATAACTATTCGGTCCGAATAACAAAGCTCATCTCGCTGGTCGCACTGCTGCGAAGTTTGGAACATCAATGAGGAGGCTACATGACGTAACCATTGAGCTCGCTGGTATTCACTGTACCAGTGCCCTGAGCTTGTGCTGCGAGTCCAACGACTATGGTGTCATCCTACACCCAGTGTGGTCTGGGCCCAGTCGTGAGAACACGATCCCTTCGAAGTTCGCGCATTAGGGTATCGAAAGACATCAGCGGCCAACCTTCAATTTCGAGACTAGCAGCTTGACATCTCGTTTCCGGCGAGCTCAGGGGACTATCTAATATCCACGACTAGGAACCACTCCAGACAGCCAGGTGAGCAGATCAGTGCAAGCATTCTGGTAGATTGCATCTGCATACTAAAAGACAAGGTTACAGTCCACAGCGGCGGATTGCTAATGACCATTGCCGGAAGCGAAGCTCTACCATTGCTAGACCACCCGCCGATCTGGCGAATCACCCATGTCGCAAATGGTATTTGTGGTGCAGGTCGGAAGGCTGTGCCTTGCGCGGCGGCTTACCTGCAAGGACGCGATCGTTCGCCCTGACGCCTCTACCGTTATTTGTACTGCCATCCGAAAATCCGGTTACCCCTTGACCCCTTCGCCCCCTTCGGCGGCTACTTTGACATATGACATCGAGCAATATTCTGCCGCGGCCTTCCACAAGAAGTATGTAAATCCCAAACCATTTGTATACAACGAGTGATTAGGGCTAGTAGCAGCACGCGTCACTCTAGAGAGTGGCCATGTGAGAACACCGCCGAGGTACTCAACCAATTACACTGACTGACAGCTCTGACACTGGCTTGAGAAGCTCGTACTTCCTTAAATTCAATTTCACCGAACATCCGGCCGCAGCTACTGCTCAAGCGCCCATAGTGCTGGGTCGTAGCTTTGATAGGGACATGCGCCGTCTGTGCAGCATCACAGGCACAGCAGTGCTTCTGGTATGTAAATGATCCAGGTACACAACGCCATGAGAAAACGGCCTGTAGGCCTCCGACGAATCTCGGAAGCACTCAAGCAATCTAGAATGTTCAAATAGCTTGGGATTTGCAGGATCAGCCCATTTCATAGCGCTCGCTGTAGCAATTGGGAAACAACAAGGTACATCACGTTCCCCGCACCAGATATGCATTTCGTCTAACCTTGCAGAATGCGCTACGCGAGGACGCCTGAAGCGCCTTCTGCAGGTGTCGTGGCGCTACACTAGTCATGAGCATGGTGTTGTACTTTCCCGTGCAATCGTTTCGTATACACAGTAGCGCTCTGAACTTCGCGAGACTACACGATAAGCTCAAACTCATGTGCACACGTACTGCCTCGCATCCTCGCCCGAGGAACTCGAAAGGACTTGGCATCTCTCTCCATCACTAACAGTCGTGTACTATCTACACCGTTTGGGTTTGCCAATCCTGAAATTGGCGGAAGATGAACGATCCATTGACAGCCCCTCAAGAGGCCAAGGAAAGACCTCGCGTCACAGTTTCTTGGCCAAAGATGCCCGTGGGCCGTAGCACAACTGGACATTCTTTGTAGGCTATGAAAGCCATCGATGGCTGAACAATCACTTCGCTAATCCGAAACGAAATATGCCCTGGACCGCGGGCAAAGCTGACGTGCCTAGATTCAACCCCCTTGACAGTTCACCGGCGCCTCTCTGACATCGTCCCGGCGAGCTGGTGCTTGGCTCATCAGGGTCTACAAAGATCAGCCTCGAGTGACTGCACGCTTAAAGTCTTGTTAAAGCCGGAAGTGCTCGAATCTGATTCAAGTGATTTGTACAGTAATCTTTCAAGATCACTGTCCTCTAGGTCCAGGCTCTTGCCCTTGGTGACATGTCTGTGTTCCGAAGCTCCGTAGCCCCGTAGCCAGACAGTTTTGTGCTATCTTGACACGAGGTTGCCAGCTAGCTATGCAATTTGTGTTGGGTCGATACGGGATACGGCATCTCAGGAACTACTGACTGATTACCCAACTCGAGTTGGCAAAGCGAGACCGAGTCCAGCAACTCGGCTATCACTACTCTCTACTGGCGTTTTTCCCAAGCGAACATGTGCTGTGCACACCTTCCACATGTACATGACGCAAGCGTCCATGGCAAACAAACTTTTCGATTTTGAGGTCGCACGCTAGATTCTCATGGTAGACGCAGATCTAGACCCGAGGTCTTCTTCCGATGCTGCTTGATGTAGACTAAGCATTCGATGTTGAGGTGTAATTTCTAGTCGAATTCTTATGGCTGGCATCGAACATTCCATCATAATCCCACAAAATATGAACGAATATCTTAGGGTCTGCTGTACGTCATACTACCTGCTCTGATAGCATCAGGAATGCGGAATTTGTGTCAGTTCCTCAGTGCGTTAGATACTGCCGCAATGCAAGTCCTCGTCGAAGTATCGAAAATCATGAATTGTCCCATGCTGAGAAAAACTCGTCTCTTCTCGGCACGATCCGCTGGATTCTTTCACATTACTCGAATCTTGTAAAAAAACCCGGCGCACTGGGAAGCTACTGGCGCCAAACCAAGTGCTGGCGTATCCATTGACGTGTGACCAACGCCTCCATCGTACGCCCACTCAGAAATCTCTGTTGCAAGCCTCGAGCCGTGGCGCAACATGTTCGTTTGAAGTAGACTCTGCGGGAGCAGGGATCATTCTGCATACGGCCGATGGATCAGCAAACTTTCTTGAGCTTTTCCGCGGTAAATGAGCCTTGCAAGGACCATCGACGCGCTTTGGCGTACCGTATAGATAGGATCGACACGGCTGTACTTGCACGATTTGACCCCACCTACCGAGATACCGTGGTAGCTTCGGAAAGGCGACGAATACGCATCTAGTGTGCGCATAGACGCTGAATAACCACTCGTATTCCGATAAATATCGGACGCAAGCCGGGATTTCCCTTCGAATTGTCTCGGCCGACATTGTTCAGAAGAGCTCTTCTCAAGCCACATCGAACCGTAGCTGCGCCTCAACATGATATCGGAGCTGGAATGATGCAACCGTTTTATTGCGCCTCGGCCCAGGTACGCACAAGACGGGACCCCGCAATAACAGCGAGGTACGAAGACTGCCAAGTACCGGTCACCGTCCAAGTCTTGGGACCCCTTTCGGTAGCTTGAACTCTTTTTGGTTGCTCGAAAACCGAGTTCCAATGGTACCCGTGGACTGAAGTCTCGGTACTAGGATTCACACCTACGAAGAAGCTAGCTCTGGGTGATGCACGGACCTTGTTGGTCAATGCACCCATGGCGGTGCATCACCCAAAACAAGCTTTTTCGTACAGTAGATAAACTCATCTTTTCGATCGCAGCTCTTCAAGGATCGCACCTCCTTGACAGAGTCGAATCGACCACTGATGCCTTTCACTACCGTGCAAAGCGGCACGCGAGAGGCCCAATGGCTCTTATGTTTTGCACTTGGGGTGTCTCTGTGCTGTCTGCCTTCTAAGGTTATGTGTCGAAATGCCAGAGTTCGTAAGACTGTTTCATGCAACGCCAGATGATATCGGTCCAAATAGCATCCACCAACAGTAGCAATGTGTGCATTATGCACAGGAGTTGTGGGCTTTGAAGAGAAGACATACTCGGACGACGGTGAATGACACTTGCACGTGATCAAAATAGCTTGGCGGAAACTTTGACGCCGTTGCACTTTCCCCACTAGAGTCGCAACACCATCGCGACACCAGATTTGTTCCGCACCTCTTTCTCCACTGCAAAGTCGTCGCATCCGATCGCAGTTGCGATTGTCTCTCTCTGCGTGCTCCCTTGCCTACACAGACGCTGCTTCTGCCGGGCAAGTTGGTCAAGCCCTTCCAGCTCCTGGGACACAGTCAGTGACAGAGACACTCAAACATCTCCACAACAAGAAGCAAGCTGACGCCCAGAATACATCATCTGGATCTGCAGAATCTTGAAGGAAAAGTAGCCGCAATGACGACATCGCGCGCCGGCTCTGCCTCGGAAGGCGAGGTGTTCGACACCCAGCACAAGGCAAACAGACACAACCAGAACATCGAACCCGAGATTAACGGCTCAAACAGGGTCTTCGGACTGGATGGAGCTTCAGATAGACACAGCTACCGCCCTTTGAGTCGATCGCCCTCACCATATCGCCGCAAGCCATCGCGCTCACCATCACCGTATCGTAGCAGGCGAGCCCTCGACCGCTCGCCTTCACCCTATAGGCACACTTCGCGACCAGAACGCAGTCACGATAGCGATGCTTCGCATTCGTACCACAAGCGCAAGGCGTCCCCACCGCGAGGTAGTCGTCCAGAGAAGCGACCCAACACTGATCGCAGCAGGAACGACCGCCACCCCAGGTCCTATGCTGAGGATGAACGCAATGTGCCTTCGCATTCAGGTAGTCGCAATGAGCGTAGGAATGTACCAGAGCGTCCACATGTGAAGCCCATGTCGTATGCCGAGCTCGAGCATCCGACTGCGATACCAGATGTTCGAGAAAGCTTGCCTACCAGCGGTGGAAATCAGCAACGGCAAAATGGCAAGCGCCCACGCGAGATGCCACGCCAAGCGCCTCCGACTAAGGGCAAGGCGCTTGCGAATGGCTCGCGCGACCTAGCTACACGATCAAACGGCGGCGAGGACGTTGAAATATATGGCTCATCACGTGTGTCTTCGAGGGACACTACTGAGAGACACAACAGGAAGTCGGCGGCTGACGAGGCCGAATATACTCCTGCACCGGTTGAGGAGCGAGTGCCAACTGAGGAATCGCGCGAGGAGAAACGGCGCCGATGGGCTGCGAAGCGTGCCGCAGCTGCTGAGCAGGCTGCGAATGGCCAAAGTCTTCTGAAGCAAGCTGCACTCACGAACGCTTCATCAGCAACTACGCCCAACATGGACTCGCCGGCAATGTATGCAGAGAGTTCCATCTCACCATTTGCTTCGCCTCGCAACGGTGACCTGGATTCCGTACCTGCATCTCCAGATGTCATGATCATCGACAAGCAGGCTGGCGTTTCCGAGCCCAACAGTCCTGCCGCAGACAGCCCATCCGCCGCAGACTACGATCCAATGCAGGACATGCTCGACGATCAGAATCGTGCAGCGAAGAAGAACCAGAATGCTGAGGTGGCGTCGGATGCATATCAAGAGACGGATCCTAAGGCACTCTCGACTCTACCAGCTGAGAAGGCGGTTCCTGTCAAGAAGCAAGTAAAGGAACTGGACATGTTTGCCTCAGACGACGAGGACGAAGACGCCGGAGCTGTCGTTGAAGAGACTGTCGGTGCGAAGGGAACCGTCCTCGATGAAAAGTTGCTGGACAACTGGGACGACCCCGAGGGTTATTACAAGCTGATTAGCAACGAACTTGTGAACAATGGCCGTTATCGTATGGTCCGCAACTTGGGTCGTGGCGTGTTTGCAAATGTCGCGCAAGCTGAAGACACGACCGCTGGCATCGAGGATCCTAGCCGCAAGCTTGTTGCGATCAAGATGATTCGCAGAAACGAGTTAATGAGAAAGGCCAGCCAAAAAGAGATGGATTTTCTTCGGAAAGTCAATGAGGCAGATCCGCAAGACAAGCGACACATAATTCGTCTACTGGGCTCGTTCGATCATAAAGGTCACTTGTGCATTGTGTTCGAACACATGTCGAAGAATTTGCGAGACTTGCTGAAGGAAGAAACCAACGGACACGGGCTCACACTGCCAGCAGTACGCATTTATGCCAAGCAAATGTTTCAAGGACTGCAACATCTTCAAAACTGTCAGGTGATTCATCTGGATCTTAAGCCCGACAACGTTCTAGTATCCGCAGACAAGAAGACCATCAAGCTTGCCGATTTTGGCACAGCTGTTGACAAACGAGACATTATTGAACGCACCGAATACCTCGTCAGTCGATTCTATCGCGCACCCGAGATCATACTTGGCTTCGATATCAGTTATCCAGTCGATATATGGGCAGTTGGCTGCACAGTCTATGAATTGTGGACAGGCAAGATTCTCTTCACCGGCAGATCCAACAACCAAATGGTCAAAGCCTTCATGGACTGCTTAGGATGGCCGAGTGAGAAGCTTCTCAGAAAGGGTCTCGCGAACAACATTCTTGAACACTTTGAATTCGGATCTTCGCTCAAATTCATCAGTCGCGAGGTTGATCAACAGAACAAGGCAAGTCATATGTCTCTTCCTAGTCCTCTCGCTAACATTTCCTAGCTTTCGACACGCAAGATCGAGCAACAGAAGAAGATAAACCGCGATATCAAGAGTCGAGTTCACGACGCCGCCCGAGGTATCGCATCTGGTGGTCCAACCATAACAGAACTCAATGACTTGGCAGATCTTCTTAATGCTTGTTTGCATATGAACGTTGAAAAACGCATAATGCCGCAGGCTGCTATCAGCCACCAGTTCTTTGGCAGTAAGAAGCTCGTTCCAAAGTCAGCAGTCGCCAAGCCACCAATGATGAAGCGTGGCACTCCTCACCTCCGTCGGTAAGCTCAGCGCATCTGGGTTTCTCACATAGCATTGTTTTCGGGCTTTGCTTCTGTGGCTGGCGTTGTTTGTGGAGGAAGCGAGGGATTGGATGTCAAGATGCACCCTGAATGACAGAAAGCATTCAGATAAGATGGCTTTAACTTGACGACATCACGTACTGTATGGTTGAACAGCAGCGAGCGACAAATCAGCATTGCTGCATCAGGTGAGGGCCAAAGCATTGCTTTACATCGGCGGGCTTGTTTCCTCGTCACACGCAAGCTCGCCTATTCCGACTCACGACCAGGTTACACGAACGGAGTGCATTTGCATGGATGTATCCTTCGTCGTTGGTGGTCTTCGCCGTCTTCCCATCTGCGACAAATTGACTGTAAAGTATCTTTACGGGCCATCTGGCCTTCCTCCCACAACGCGCTGCATTCAGGTTCTCTAGACGAATCTTGAGGCCTTTTACTATACACACAATATACGGTCAGCGCGGCGCGAATCTCCGTGGGCTTCTGGGATCTATGTATAGAACGAGCAGCGTCACTTCCGGCGGTCGATGGGTCATCTGCTCCGCGGCTCTTGCCCCCATGAGCAATGCGAGGCCCTTCAGCTCTCACTTTGTATAAAAATTCTTCCTATCAACAATTACTGGTCAAGGTATATTACATCACTGCAACTTATCTCGATCGAATCAGCGTCAGATTCTGTTTCAGTACTACGCGTGTTACGGCCACGGGTTCAGCCAGACTGTCCTCTCTCGTTCCTCACTCCTTTCAATGTCTATCACGCATCGATCTCGCCCCGAAGGAATGCCTTCACCTTGTTGCCCCACACCACTTGTCTCTTGTAAATTGTAACCTCAGGCACACTTCCCCTTCCCAGCCCATCAATGGCTTCCGCAAGCGCCTCGCCACTCCCCTCATCCTCCAACTCTCTGATCGGGTATTGATACGTTTTCTATCTCTCAAGTTAGTCTCAACCTTCCTCCTGACTAAACTCCGAAAACTCACAAAAGCAAACACCAGCGCCCCCGTCTCCGGCAACCGATGCAACGTCTGCCTCTCACACCTCAGCACCGTCTTACTCAAATCAATCTCCTCCTCCATCTCCCCCATCTTTTCCAATTCCTTAGCAGACATGTGATTCCCAGCTAAACAAAACAGCTCCCCATCCGTACTTATACTCCAATTCGCACGTTGGACGATCTTGCCCATGGGTAAATTCGCGAAGAAGCGATCCATGCTTTTCTCGAGTTTGGCTGCGTATCCGGGGACTGGCGTGTGTATTTCTGATAAGAGCAGGTTGAGTTTGGAACGCGTGTTGAAGCCGGATGGGAAGCAGTTTACAAATGCTTCGAGGCGGTATTTGCCGCTATTTTTGGGGTCGGTGCTGGGTAGCAGGATGAGGAATTCGTTGTCGATGTTTTGGCCTAGGACTCGTAGGGCGCGCTCTGCGTCGTGAGGTCCGAGACGGCAGGGGAGGAGAGAGCTGGTGACGTTGTTACGCAGATCGAGGCCACAGGGTGTGTACACGCTGGGAAATCGGGTAGGGAGATATGTGTTTACGAGCCAGTGGTACAATTCGAGGACAGCTGGGTAGGACCGGGGGTTTGCGGCGAGGACTTCGTGGCGCTGGGTTGCGATCAAATTGGTGCGGATGGAGCAGCGTGAGGGGAAGGTGGAGTCCATGGCGATGAGGTCGGAGAGGGAGGTGTTTTCGATGGCCATGGTCATGTGGTATGTTGGTTTGAAGGGGCGGAGTTTGAGGGGAGGGAGGGTGGTGACGTTGAAGTCTGGGATAGGTTCGATTGCGTAGTATGCTTCTTTTGAATATTGAGGGTCCGGCTTGTTTGGTGGTGAGATGGCGGGTTTGGGCTTGTGCTGCGAGGAGTGTTAGTGGGATAATTGGAAATGGTCAGGCTTTGGTAACGGTTTCGGTACTTTTCTTGATGTCCATTTCCTGCTCCTGGTGAAGACAATTACGAGCACTCCAAGCAACACCAAGACCCACGATAGCGGTGTCCCGATAAGCTCGAGCTGCTGTATCACATTGCCACTCATTGTTGTTGCGATGTCTTGATCGATCCTGAAGGTACTTGAGGTATCCATTCAACTCACATTCAAGGGTATGGTGACAGTCATACACGAGGCGTGTAGGGCGTGGGGTCAACGTGCGACTAGTCAAGATAGACGGTTGAGCAACGATTGTTCCCGACAGACGCTATAGACGCCATGCCCGATGTAGCATTGTGGGTGCTGGTTAGAATTGCCTGTTGAAGATTGACCCCGCATTGGTGCGGGTAGAGCTTGTAGCTTCCAGAACTGTCGGCTGGAAGGTTAGAGTGGAAGTGGTTGTTCAATATCTTGCAATCCATGGATGAGCTCAAGATTGCGCTTCCATGTCAGGGCTACTTATGACGAGAGGACAGTCTATGCTTGATGTATTGGCCAGGTAGTATGAACGTAGAAGGGCATGTTGGGTGTGAAGCCGCAGAATTCCAGGTCGTCATGGTGGTTTCATTACAATGATCGTGTTATCAGTCTTCCATCTTTGCTATCATATCATTTATCTCTGGTCATAACGACCCTTTGGCTCTCATGCTCACCATTCGAATATGGCGATTGGCGAGTAAGCCTCCAATGGCGTAGGCTGACTCGGCGCGAAATCCCGTATCCTCACGATTTCATCCAACTTGCACAATCTCTTCAAATTTATTGCTTTGCCTTCGCCTCTTCCGTATCCTTACTCTCCACAGCAACCAGCTTTCCAACGACCAAGTACTTTTCCTCAAACCGCTCCTCCCACCCCTTCATCGCCTCCATCTGCTCGGCCCCAAGATCCTGCAGGGTATCCAACGGCCCATCCAGATCCTTGGTCAACATGTCCTCATCGAAGCTCCCACATGCCAGGCCTCTGCTCGCATCTCGGCCCGCGAAATTGGCATACGGACCGCCCGGACCGTAGAAGTTGCGCCCCGATGTGACGTCAAAAACGCGCCCGCGCACGGCGAGGTAGACGGGCATGCCATTCAGGCCATTGTAGGGGAACAGCTCGGGAGGCGTGAAGGTGCGGAAGACGGTGGGAGGTGGGGCGCGTGGTAGGGTCGCAGGCGTTGAGGGCTTGAGGCGGAGGTAGACGAGGATGGCGAAGAGGGAGAGAAGGATCAGGTTGATGGGCGTCACGGGTGACTGCCTGCACTTCTTGTTAGTCCAAGTAATGGTAGGCAGCTTGGGTCGAGTGGTGTGCTTACGCATATGCTGCCGGTGGAGGAGGAGATGCTGTTGCTGTTAGGTTGAAAGGACTGAGTTGCATGGTAGAACCTTACCATCTGCCATCTTGAGCTAGATGTGCGACTACTGTATCACAGTCTATGGCTTGGGTGGTGTCGTGGTGCAGAGTTTCGGCGGGGAGCTTGAGTGAGCATTTCGGCAATGATATGATGCAACACCGAGCGCTGACGCCACACTCATCCGCCGCACGCAAGCCCGAACACTCTACACAATAACGGGCGGCAGGGTAATCACAATTATAGAAAGCATCTACACGTTCGCAGCTGCACCCCTGAGGCCTCAATCACGAAGATAGTGCCATCCCACATGCGAGTCAGCGCTGCCACGTTTGCCCAAATTGCCCACTTCCACGCGACATGATATCAGAGCTTCACCACAACTTGCTTGACCTACCACCACCCAGCTAACCCTCCGCAAACTCACTCTCCACAAACAACATCCCCAGCAGCACGCGCCCTCGCCCGCGCGCGCAAAAGGCACCAGACCCTCTCCCCAAACCGCGGGTCATTCGAAACGCACTCATAACTCTGAAACGCGCGACTGCGATTCATTTCCGCGACTCTCCTGCTCTCTGATTGGCCCAGCGCGCCCGCTACCACAGCACCATCGAAACAAGAACCAACGGTCGCTGGCAAACCAGCGCAGTGCCACCGCGTTGGAGGCGCGAACGGAGGCAACAGGGAAGCCGCAATTGAGCGTAGGGGCCAAGCGCGTACCTTGAGCGGAAAGACGGCTGCGCCTCAGGGACACGAGTGTCGTTTGTCGTCCGCTGCTGCTGATCGACCTCCTTCATTTGCGACCTGGCATCTGACTTTTGACTGATTTTTGGGATTCTGAAAGTGTGCTTTCACGACGACACATTCTTCGGGATTGAGTATTGTTTAATAGGTACGTACTTACATTGCAGTGCTTTTGTTCTTACCTCGCTTTTTGGGGACACGGCAATGGATAGCGTCACCAGGTCGTGCAATCATCCCCATCGCGAAAACACATGGCTTCTACGGCCTTGTATGACCCTATAGACTTTTTGTAGTTCAACTTTGTCTTTTACAAAAATACTCTCAAGGCAGCCCTGCCTCCACATGACGGATAAATATCTCTGGCATTCGGAGACATTGGAATCGAGATCGCATGGAGCATTGCACGACCTAGTGCCGCCTTTCAGGTCTACACGACAAGAAGATCAACCCGACATCACTCGAAAACGCTTGGTCAACGATTTCCGAAAGCCGCTACCTTCTCAATTTTCAAGAGATGCTCGACAACATTACCAGTTTTCAGTTGAGAATACCACAATCTGGGTCTTTTATTGTCTTTGCGCGATCATCCTAGAAAACAAAGAAACGACAAGCATGCAAACCTGGTTTTCCACTGAACGCCTTGGACCAAACAGAAGTCTGGAACCGGGCAGAAGGATTACGACGAATTCATTCTGGACTTCCTTTGGAACAAAACCACGCTCATTCGTGTTGTGGCGTAAAAAACATTTGCATGGTCTTATGTGCAGGGTTGAGCTAACAATTGTTTCATGCAGGTCCATCATGTGGAAACGACTTCAGGGTGGGCGGGAAAGGGAGAGACATGCGCAAATAGGCAACCCAGTGTTACTTGAAACAACCTACGACGAGGACCAACTCAGGCGCAATCCAAATGTAGCCGACGCCCAAAACTCAAATCATGGGTACAATGTGCCCGCGCAGCCATAGTACGTCTCTCCAGTACTCTCAGCAGCTCGTATTGACACATCTCACAGCTCCCTTTCGCCACAGTATCCGCCAAACTACAGAGTGTCAGAAGTTCCATCAGCGACCTCAATCTACTCGCGTCCATCGCATGATCAAGCTTACTACGACAACCCAACAGCCTCTTCTCCCTCTGCATACGAGGACATCTCACCACCAAGCTCACCTGAACCGGAGCGGCATCTCCCAGTTACTTCCAACCAGCCTCGACGATTCAAATCAATGCGCGACGTCTCACCCATGAACGAGAATCGAGGCAAGCCTACTAATGCGCCACGCAGCAGCAACATTCCAGTGCTGCGGAAGGCGCCTGCAGCTATCCATACAGGCGAGAGCCAGGCCCCGCCGAAATTCTGGACAGCTAAAGTAGAACCCAAATCCAAGGTACGATGGGACGAGTATTCTGGAGAGCCTACCGCAAGTAATGCAGGAAGAACGGGTTCGGTCAGCCCAAATTCGTACGCTCGAGGTGTTGCGAACTCGAACAAGATGTCGATGGGTTATCATGTCTCAGTTTCAGGGCCCGAGAAAAAGAATGTGAGCTTTTCAGAGCGCGTGGGACGGCTGAGCACGCGACTGCCACCAGTCGAGACAGCGAAATATGAACCGTGGAGTCGCGCAACTGGCCGGTCCCAAATCGCACGTCCATTGAAATACCAGCCTGCAACCAAACCATTGCAAATACCGCGGAAGACACTATCGCCAACTCCAGAGCGCCCAAGTCAGCATGCACCTTCCTCGCATGGGTCTTCCCCCACCCGCGGCAACGTTGGGGCTGACACAGGCTTCGTCGCAGACGACCCGCACAACGATCACATGCATGAAGACCTCATTAAGCCAACACCGCCCCTCAAAGTGGGAAGAAACTCGCCTCCTCGCGGATTTGCTTCTCCAGTATCACCCCACCATCCCACAGGACTTGGTATCCAGGCACCCTTTCCCTATCCTAGTCGGTCTACACCCACACAAGAGCAGCAAGCACAGTCGCCAGATACAATAACTCACGAACAAGCATTCTCCAAAGAGATCCCTGCGCAACAGCGAATATCAACACCCCCGCAAGATCCAATTGCCAATAAGTCAGTCGAGCAGACACCCGAAAAGGACAAGCAGGCATCCACAAGTCGCTTCTCTTGGACTACATACAACAGCGCAACGACCTACCAACACTCGCCACCGCCATCACCACCTCAATCACTACCTACCACAACCCCGCTGCGCCCCCGAGTCGTCACGGAACCCATCTCCGCCGCCTCAGCCGCATCCTCGATCCTCGGCCGCCGCCGCCCTGTTCCCCAAGCAGACTCGATCCCCTCCCGCAAGCCCCTCTCGACTGACTCTCCCGGCACTGCCAAACTCGTCTCTATGTCCTCTCCCTCGCCCACCTCCGCCTCGCCCCACTCGGCGTCCCCTACCGCCAGCACCTACAGCACATCCACGACCAAGGCCCTCCCCTTACCACCCACGCACCTCAGCGCCGCGGACCACATCGCCGTCCTCGAATCCGCCATGGAAGACCTGCGCATCCGGCGGTCGAATGTATACCGTCTCTTGAACGACCTGAACACCGCGGCACCGCCGAACCCGTTGGTCACAGATTTCAAGCGCGCGAGGCTGGTGGAGGCGCGGAAGCGAAGTTTTGAGGATGAACTGAGTGAGATTAAGCGTGAGGAGTATGAGGTGGGAATGAAGTTGCATCGCGCATGGAAGAAGAGGGAGCGCGAGGATCCGAATGCGGGGAGTGCGATTTGGGTGAGGAGGGTCACGAGCTAGTCGGTGGGGTGGTGTTGAGTGGCTGGTAATGCGAGAGATGTGAGATGAGGTGTGTTTGCCACAAGATGTGTGAGTGAAGATATGTGTAAGATCTGATTCTTTCTGGGTACTTTTCTGTGGGCGGTCAGTTCTGGATAAGCGTTTCTTTCCAATGTCGCAGACGGCGAGACATCTACATCGACCTTTTTTCTCAGGCGCAACATTGCCCGCTGTATAGCATGTCATATCGTGATACACATGGGTCAAATCACACTTACAATCGCACGAATGTTTTCCTTCCACACCTGGTGGCGCAAGGATTCATGCGCGTTCAGCTCGTGTTAAACAGAGACGCTGAAAGTTGTTGAAAGCTGGTTGAAGCTTTTGACGATCCTTGCGCGTTTCCTAGTCGCTACCGACTTTCATCATTCATAGTGGACTCTGAGAAGTCGTGCTTGGGGGGTATATTAAATCCTTTCATGTTTATCTGAGTCTTGCACCTGCGCAAACATCACTGACACGCCGCAAACTAGACTCCGCAACAAGCAATTAAGTGGGGCTCAGAAGGTCTGGCTTGACTTGATTGATTACCTATTTGAGCCTAGTAATTGCCTATAGAGGCTTAATTCCTACCTAGATAGGTAAGAGGGTCTCTGAAGGTGAACGGATTGACTTGCTTGTTGCGGACTGTGCCGCGAACCCAATATGCCACACCTCCATGTTTTGAGCGATGTTATTTCTCTACGCATTCACTCAACTACATTTCCCAGGTGCGATGTTGTGCGATCCGATATCCTATTTGAGCTTGATAGTGGTTATGTTTCGCCGCTGACGTCGAGATAACCATTCCCAACATACAGATGGTGATTGAATGGCCTTTCCACACTTCAAACTAGTGTACAAAGCCAAGCTGAGAAGAGATCTCTTCTACTGGCACTCTTCCTTGCTTTCACTCCAGAAGCTGAGCAATTAGCAACATGGTGTCTTGCTCTCCAAAACCATCACAACAGGCTTATATGTGAGACAGTCCTGGTGTCGGTCAGGGGCAAAGATGGATCGAGAAAGTTGTGAGATGTAGAGGAAAGTTCAAGCACAAGAGCGACGTAACTCCGAGGGAAAAAGTGACCATTGTACCTACCGTGGACATAATCAAGGTACTTGTTACCTATAAATGCTGGCAATAAACATTCCCTCCTATTCCTCTCATCGAGCGCAGGAGTCTCTCTTCCTTTCCAAAGGCTACGCCAAGCACTGGATGTCTCTGCTTCTCCAAAGATTGCTGCAGAGACCTCTCATGGCCTGCGCGCGTGAGCAATCTTCCCAAAAACCGCGTTCGCTGTGTATGTGTCTGTTGAGCACTTTTTTTCTACCGTACCAGAAAGGCTTACAGAACGAAGCTGATGACTGCGTTTGGTCTCAGAATCAGTATATAAAGCTCTCATCACTCTCTTCTTCCTCTTCTTCCTCATCCTCATCCTGCTCTTGCAGCGCAACACAAACCGTGCGAGAATTGCTACATGTGCTCTCACTCCGGACCTCCAAAAGGCTACCTTTGATGGTTGGGTGCTTTGTGTCCCGATATCCTCAAAAAACCAGACTATGGACGACGTTTAAACAGCTCAACGCGCACATGCATGGCTGGAGAGCGAGACGATGACTGGCAAAAAAAGAGCACCTCCTTGGCTTGTGCCAACGCCGATGAACTGCAGCTCTCAAGCGACCAAGATGGGGAAGTCGGCCTAGCATGAGAATGGGCAGATATCCGAATGCTATAAATGCTCCATAGGAGTTTCCTTCCTTTGATCAAATTCGCGAACTTGCCTTTGTATGTCTTTGTCGCTTCCAATGGAGAGGGGAAATTGGCAATGTTCTTGCCACTGAAAGTGCATTCAAGCTAGTCGATGGCACTAAACTTGCTTTTTCAGGAAACTTGCCAACTGGCCCCGTCCGAAAGATTACGCACACAGAGACCATGTCGTCTGCGTCGAAAAGACTTGCTGGTAGAAGTCATGCCTGCATCTCTTCTGCCTCAGGAACGACAACTAGAGCGAGATGGTCCGCGTCTAGTATATATGTAAATCTGCCCAGCACTTTAGATGTTCACTCTATCGTTCTCTCGGCGCGTCAAGAAGGGCATAAGTAAATAAAGATGGTCAAGATCATGTCTTCTCTGCTCGTGTGTCGGTCGAGTCTGACATTCTCAAAGAGCAGAGGCCAGTCCGTATGTGTTAGCTTTGTGCTGCCAAAAATGGACATCATGGTGGCGATGGTTGAACAATGATGATCCCCCGATTGATTCTGAAGATCTGCATCGAGCACAAAGTGCGAGCGAACAGCTATTTCATGCTTGTGTCAAAAGGTTAAGGCCCTGATGCAGAGAACAATACGTGCTGCCAGAGTAAATGGACATGAAGTACATGCGGTACCTTTTGTTTCGTCCACAACGATAGCAAGATGCACCATGCCTGGTGTGTGGTTGGGCAAGTATAAATCACAATCTCCTGCTCTTCTCGCATCCTCACTTCGACTCTTCCGGCAGACCGAAGTTTCCAAAATGCGCTTTTCTGAAGTCGGATGTTTGTTTGTCTAGAAATCTCCACACTAGACAACATACGACCCACCCTGCCTGGTCTGTTCCTTCATTTATCTAAAGAGCAAAAAAGACGAAGGCCGGACAGGAACGTGCTGCTCCGAAGATGAGATGTGCTATCAACAGGAACACGACGAAAGAGCCTGGAAAACCGAAGCGGTTGCGAGGTTGATTGCAGAAGCGATGAAGACTGCCAAGATCTTCATGCTACCAAAAGTGAAGCTGAAGGTAAACATGGGGATTTGCTACGCTGAAGTATAAGGGGTACCCCATATCCATGGAACTTATGTCGTAGATTGGCCTTTTCAAGGTATTGTCTGCAGTAGTGCTGGGGTGCTTTTGGCGTGCAAGGTTCGAAAATCTGCCAAGTCCCGGAAGCTCTTGAGAAACTGCATAGGCGATTAATCTTGATTATGGCAACCCTACCGACTTGCCAATTGTTGCGATGGCATCGACGCACATCGTGATGTATGAAAGTCTGCGGCATCTTGCATCGAGTCGACTCTTGCCAGATCGGGTTGGACCCAAAACTACCCTTGTCGGCATGTTGCGATGAGCCTCGGCTGGTGAGCCATGACATCGGCCAACGCGGTTCACTTACTCCGCATTCGAGAATCTCATAAGCTCTGCACGCTGCATATTTCCTTAGCTCTGTAACCACGATATTTGGCGCTGCAGAATCGTATCAATCTCGTTCATATTTTGTTGCAATCGGCAACATGTCAGCCTCCAATCGTGTAAACCAGATCGCTGGCCATCTCAACTACCCAAGGGGTATGTTGGCTGGCCAAGTCGCGATCATCACCGGTTCAGGACAGGGAATTGGTGCTGAAGCTGCGCGATTGTTCGCTAACGAGGGAGCGAAGGTTATAATTGCAGATGTCGATGCTAGTAAGTCCCACCACATGTTTGCTCTACTGCTCCAAGAGCTAACATCTGCGCAGAAAAGGCACAGTCCGTAGTCGATGAGATCAGGAAGACCGGCGGTCAAGCCATTGCAGTTCCCGGCGACGTTCTCGACGACGCATACATCAAGACGCTCATCCAGAAGGCCGCAGACTTCGGCCACGGCAAGATCCACATCATCGTCAACAATGCCGGCTACACCTGGGACGGCGTCATCCACAAGATGACGGACAAGCAATGGCACACGATAGTCGACTTGCACGGAACCGCGCCGTTCAAGATTATCCGCGCCGCAGCGCCGTACTTCCGCGTCAAGGACGGCGAGCCAAGAAACATCATCAACATCTCGAGTACATCGGGCGTGCATGGAAATGCTGGCCAGATCAACTATGCGCTGGCGAAGGCGGGCGTGACTGGCATGACCAAGACCATTGCGAAGGAGTATGTTATCCCGTGAGTCTTTATTGCATTCAAGCTAACAGATCTGCGCAGGTGGGGTCCTCAATTCGGTGTCCGCTGCAACACTGTCGCTTTCGGCCACATCCAGACTCGATTGACAGCTGCAAAGGAAGCCGGTGCGTTCGTTACGACACCAGATGGCGAGAAGGTTGCGCTCGGCATACCGCAGGCACAAAAGGCAAGCATGCCAAAGGGAATGGAGAACATCGATATTCCATTGAGGCGAGCGGGCACTGCGACCGAGGCAGCAAGTGCTGTGTTGGCTGTTGCGAGTCCGCTGATGAGCTATGTCAACGGCGAGACCATCAAGGTAACTGGTGGGCGTAACATGTAGAAAGTACATTGTGAAATGATCAACACTTCTGAGACCAATATTTGCCACGTGTCCGAAATACGGCCAGTCAGCTTGATGCGCATACAGTTGCGGGTTGGAAGTGGTGTCGAGTACATGTTTCAAGAGACCAAGCCAGAAGACTTCTTTGGGGGCGCGGCGGTCATGGTCTCCGCCGCCATCTCCAGACCAGACACGACCACCACCCATGCTCTGCGGAGCGTCGCAACCGCATCCTCACCCTCTGCATTCCCTTGGTTCTGCATACATTAGTCGCTCCCTCTTTCTCTCCAACATGTGCACGCGCATACGATAGCGCAGCCTGACATTTTCTATCCAATATCTCTACTCTCACGGGACGGACCATTGGCTGCCGAGCTCTCCCTACAGCAGCAGCACCACCTCCGCGCAGCTCCCGCACCACCGGGACCCTGCCGGCCAGCGTGTAGCACACAATGTCCGACGAGAAACACGCCTACGAGCGACCGGCATCGCCGCCGCCCATCCCCACATACGAAGAGGCGACGTCGTCTCGCCATGCCTCAGCGCGCCTCGGTCCCAATGAAGTCAGCGACGACGCCGAGCGGCAAGGCCTCTTGAGCCCAGACATTCGCGTGCAGTCCGACCCGCGGCGGCGACACGGCTATTACCAGCCGCCGTCGGTGCAGTCGGTGGATGATGGCGACTCAGAGCTGGGGAGTCCGGTGCTGGAGAGCCAGGACGAGGCATTGCGGCAGACCATGGAAGAGATGGAGATTCTGGACCCAGAGTCGGCCGAGGAAGGGCGCGCGCGGCGAAATCGATCGAGTTCGCGCTTCTCGAAACGCTTCTACAGCATCACCAATTCCTTCTCGAGTTTCCACCTCCCGCGGTTACGCTGGCCTGCGTGGCCGGCGCGATGGCGACCGGATTTCAGATTCATATCAGATCGGATGCCGACGATACCGGACGAATACAGGCCCGGGTGGTCGGTGATTGCGCGGTTATGCGGGCTGATACTCATCATAACGCTGGTGTACCTGTTGGTCGTGAGCGAGGTGGTTCCCATGGGCGGCGGGTTTGGCGCGCAGTTCAATCCGGAGTGGGTGCGGCATACAGCGCTGGACAGCGTGGAGAGCTGGCGGATAGAGAAGAACCTGGAGTACATTACGAGCTACGACCACATTGGCGGGACCGAGGGCAGCTATGTGTTGGGACAGTGGATTGAGGGCAAGTTCAAGGACGCGCATATGGACACGTACACCCACGACGAGTACTGGGCGTACATGAACTATCCCAAGGCGGACGGCCGGAAAGTCGCCATCGTGGGCCCTGTGGAGAAGCGCTGGGTTGCAAAGCTGGAAGAGCCGTCTGTCTTCAACCCACCGAAAGCGCAGACATCAGCGTTTCATGGTCTATCGTATTCTGGGAACGCTACTGGACCTTTGATCTACGTCAACTACTGCGACAAGAAGGACTTCAAGAGCTTGTGGGACAGTGGAATTGATGTACAAGGAGCGATTGCACTTTGCCGATACTACGGAACACAACCGGACCTCGCCATGAAGATCAAAGCTGCGCAAGATGCTGGATGTGTGGGGGTGTTGGCATACTCGGACCCCGCGGACGATGGCTTCAAGAAGGGCAATCCATGGCCAGATGGCAAGTGGCGACCAGGTGACAGTGTGCAGCGCGGTTCAGTCGCGCAAGCCAACAACATCCTGGGCGACGTTCTGACGCCGGGGAAGCCGAGCATCAAGAAGCAGGACCGCATGAAGAAGGAGAACAGCCCTGCGCTGCCAAAGGTCCCAAGCTTGCCACTATCTTGGAAAGACGCCCAAAAGCTGCTGCAGTCGTTGGAAGGTTCGGGTGAAAAGCTTCCAGCGGACTGGGTTGGAGGCGTGCCCGACGTTGGCGATGACTGGTACTCTGGCCACCCCGATACTGCGCCCAAAGTCACTATCGAAAACTACCTGGACGAAGCTGACCAGCAGCTCATCACAAATGTCTTCGGTGCTTTTCGAGGTGTCGAAGATGGCGCAAGGAAGATCGTCGTCGGCGGCCATCGAGACTCGTGGTGTTTTGGTGCCGCAGATCCAGGCTCTGGCACTGCTGTGATGCTTGAGGTAGCGCGCGTGCTTGGCGAGTTGCGTGCCCAAGGCTGGCGCCCACTTCGCACAATTGAATTTGCCTCGTGGGATGCCGGCGAGTACAACAAGATTGGATCTACCGAGCACGTCGAAAACAACGTCGATGCCCTGCGCGAAGACGCCATCGCTTACCTCAACGTCGATGTCGGTATCACGGGCGACCAGCTCTGGGCTCGAGGCTCTCCCATCTTCCAGCACGCCTGGGGCCGCGTGATCTCCCTGCTCACCGACCCGCACCAGAATCAAACACTCAAAGACCTCTGGGAGAGCCGAAGCGCCAAAATCGACAACCTCGCCGCATCGAGCGACACCGCGCCCTTTCAATTCATCGCCGGTACTTCTTCCATCGAATTTGGCTTCTCCAGCTCCACCACCGCCTCTCCGTCCTCTAATCCCATGACCGGCTCCTGCTACGAGACCTTCTCCTGGATGGCCAAATACATCGACCCGGGCTGGTCCTACCACGCTCTCCTCGCGCAAATCTGGGTCCTCCTGATCCTCGAACTCGCCCAAGACCCCATCATGCCGCTCAAAATCGATCACTACGCCAGGCACCTGCAAGAAGAAGGGCAAAAGCTGCTCGATTGGATGGGCACCATGGACGTGGGTGGGCAAGGCATCGAGATCTTTCAGCCTCTTGTGGACAGCCTGTCAGGGTTGAAGAAAAAGGCAGACGAATTCCACAAATGGGAGACGTACTGGTACAATCAAGTCTACGCCACTGGAGGCTTCGAAACGCAAAGCGTGACGGTGCAGCGCGTTGGTCACAACGCCAAAATCGCAAAATTCGAAACAAACCTCCTCGATCTACCGGCGGACAAAGACGACAAAAGCGACCATGGCGTAAGTGTCTTCCTATCCCGAGAAAATGTGCCAAAGAGACTAATGGAGAGAATAGTTACCGGGAAGAGACCAGTTCAAACACGTCATTTTCGCGCCAAGCAAGAATAATGCGCTGGAGCCGGAGGTGTTTCCGTACATTAGAGATGCGATTGAGAAGAAGGATTGGGAGGAGGCGGCGAGGGCGATTGGGAAGACGGCGGATATCATAAATCGTGCTGGGGATGCGTTGTAGAAAACGCTGAGACGGTGTGTATTGCATGGATGGTGTTATGGTGTTCAGAGAATTACCTCGGAAAGCATCTCGCGACATAGCATTGGGGAATCGTTGTCTCGTTTGTTGTATGCTGAGATTCGGCGGTGTATAGTGTGCCGAATGGAGAACTATTCTTATCATGTCTTGCATGTCTTCTTTTCAATTTGCCTGGTCTTTTGTCTTCACCTACGTGGTCTCCGCGACACTGCTGAATCAGCCTTCCTTCGCACGCATATGAAATCACCTCTCCCGCTCATCTCAGTCTAACCATTAAGACCCTGCATCTTGCCAGACTTTTCCAAGACAGATGGGCACCACGATATGTGTGAGCCTCTTCTTTTCCTACCAGAGAGCTGAAAATCTTCGATCCATGTCTGGCGACCACGCGAACAGCGGAAAAGCGGAACAATACGCTCATATGTCTGTTGTCCAGATCTCCAAAGTTGAAGTGCACAGGTCGAAGCGATATGTAGGAAACACCCTTGGCTCCGTTAGAAAGAGCAACATCGCACATATGAACTCGGCTCCATTTGTTGAGTTGAGGTACGTACTGCTGGAAGAGAAGCCCAGAGCTCTTCGATGGTGTATATGTGTGTTTGTGTGTGTGTGTGTGTGTGTGTGTGTGTGTGTGTGTGTGTTCCCGAGAAGCGTAATGTCATGGAGAGATGCGTAGCGCATTGTTATTCACTTTCGTGTGCAGGACCTAGCAATTTATTTTTGTGGGCAGGACATGAATTCCTCACTGGCCGTTGCTCTTCCTCCATTCTACATCTCACAATTCCATTTTTCCAAAATTGAACTATGCTTTTGCTATGGAGTCGGTGTCCGCTTGCCCCGTCTTTCAAAAAAAGAAACCATACAGCGAGCATATATGTCCGCTGCTCTCGCGACTTTCGAAAATGATGGTCAGATCAGCGCATGTCTTTGTTTCGAGGCGTGCGCTGCAAGGTGATAAGGAGACGTATAGAACTCATGTCGTCAACCTTGTTCACTTCTTCATAAATTTCCTTCCGAACCATGCGGTTGATTAAATCCTCGAACACTATTTCGATGGAAGTTGGTTCCACCTTTCTCGATCCAAATCCAGCATTTTTTACTCGCATGTTTCCCCAGCGAGATCAGGAGCAGAAAGGCGCGTGACGGGAACGCTATGTCCTTTATGGAACTTGTCTTTCCAAATTCGGAGTCGGAAACGATCGTGAACTTTTCGTCTGCCTCGAGGTCCGGACCGAAGCAGCCCATGATCTTGCCTGATGGACCGGTATTGTCGTGAGTCGAGAGAGTCGGTAGTCTTGCGGGCAATTAGAATTTGTATCTTACATGTCCATGTGCTGCAAGGTGCACCTTCATCCTTCGCGCCAGTCAGACACGGGGGAAAGAGAAGTATAAAAGTCCCGCCAGATTCCGCTCTTTCTTACTACAAGTCCCGCTTCCTTTCTTCTCCACAAAGGCAGATCCAGGTTCGTCGTGGCTTTCCACGGCTTTCCCTCGCCCAAATGGCATTTCACAAGGTCCCTGTGCGCTCCTCGTGAGAAAGCGATTTTTTCTGAAGCAATGGAGACGAAGTGTCCAAAGTCGGATTGAACCCAACCAATGGAAGTTTGTCCGTTGCGCGACTCCGCACAACTTTCCACCACCTATGTGAGCATCCAACAGACAAGATTCTATGGGTACTATGACATGGCTTGTTGCTCTGGCGGCCTGGCAAAGACCGTTTCGCCTACGCTTCCAATGATACGCAGCAATATCAATGCCCCTTCCTACGCTCATGACTTCCTCTGCAACACACGGTCATCCTCTTTCCTCCAAAATCGGAAGATTGTCGTCCAATGTGGATTTTCTGTGCCCATCCCTCGACAAGCAGAACTTGGTGCCTCCATGACTTTCTCCTTTGCCTACATTCATCAGATTTGGCACGCATGTCTTTCCCTAGGAAGTACCGCTTGGGAAGTACCTTCTCTTGACTCATGCTTGGATGTTTTTCCTTCTTGTTCGACTGCAGAAGTGGAAGCTTCGCTCAACAACGGTATGGCAATACTGGGCGAAAGCGTCGATAATGGGGTATTATGGTTGGATATTCTCAAAGTGAAGCTGGTGGTCGCATGAAATGCCAATCTGAAGCTTGATGCCTTTGGAGGAAGTGCAATAGCTCGGAAAGATAATAACTGTGAGCATTGCCAAGGACGGAACGGTATTGATACGGGTAGGGAAGCGGTAGCGTGCGAGCTAGTCACTAGCGCGCTGGATGAGGACGCGACGCTTCAAATTCAGAACTCATCATCAAAGCACTCAAAGCAGACTAATCATGTAGGTCCGAGGCATGTGTCCGAAGAGGGACAATGGAGTGTCCAGCGACAATACGAAGTTACTACGCAATGACCAATCCTGGAAAACGCGTCGTAAAGGCGCTGGAACGGCAATACGACGTGTAACCTGAACCGCAGCCTCTGTGATCTCAGCCTTGCGACATGGGAGTGCGCCTGCCCCGCCAGCTGAGGCAGAGCTGAAGGCCGACACTTTGACAGCAGTCCTTTCGATATCGCAATCATCAGCTGTAACCAGTCTCATCCACCAAGGCGGACATCAGTCTCGAAATTGCCATTATGCCTTTCGAGTATGAGCCTCTCGATACTATGCGCCGGCAGTTCCGCCGTCTTGTCCTTCTGCCTTCCAGCAAGCATGACGAATCGCTCCGCGGCTCGCTGCAGAATGTCTCTTTTGGCGATGCGCCCGAGTATTAAGCTTTGAGCTACGTCTGGGGACCAACAACACCAGAATGTCACATGTTTCTAGACGGCCACCGCATGTCAATCACACCGAACCTTGACTGCGCGCTCCGTCACTTGCGCAAAGCTGACACCGATCGTGTGCTTTGGATCGACGCACTGTGTATCAATCAGGAAGACATGGATGAGAAAGCCTCGCAAGTCAAGATGATGCAGGGCATCTATGCTTTGGCGTCTGGGGTTCTGATCTGGCTCGGTCCGGGAACCCCAGAGACAGAGAGCGCCATGAAAGCAATCGAGAAATTCGACAAACAGGCGTGGCAGACGTATGAGTTTCAGGTCAATTTCATGGAAACAATGTATAGGGACTGGTTCACGCGGATCTGGGTCGTGCAGGAATTTGTGTTGGGGTGGAATCCAAAGGAAAACCCGAAGGTCGGATGCGGTACCGTCTGGGTGCATTGGATCTCATTCTGGGCGGCATGGGCACACTTCAAAGACGGGTCCAACATTCTACAGGCGGAGCACGACAAACTACTTCAAAAAGCTGTCGAGGAAACCTTCCAGCCTCATTGGATCGAGCAGGCAACGAACAACCCGTCGGGACCACGTCCCGTCAATCCAAAAGTTTCACTAGAGGAGAGTGTTCTCAGTGGACTACGGTCGGCTTTTGGAGGTGATCTTTTATCGCATACCGGCCAAGCTGACGTCTCTCGTCTTTATGAAGATATCCGGGAAGATCCAGCACTGTGGACTGCTCGCGCAGATGTCATGGACTATAATGCTTACGAAGCGCCACACGCGAAGATCTTCTGGCGCCGCCTAGAGCACAACCGTAGGGTGCCTATGCAATATTGTGGGTTCCTAATGAAGGCCCGTGGAACGGTCGCGATCAGTAAGAAGTCGTTAACTTTTACGGAGATTCTAAAGGGAACGATGAATCTTCGCTCCACGGATCCGAGAGACAAGATCTACGGCATTCTCGGTCTGGTAAGCAAAGAGGCGCGCGCAGCCATCCCGATTGACTGTAAGTCAGCGTCTCGCCTCGTGCATGTAGCGATGTGATCCCCAAAAACTTAGCATTTCCGTAGACTGACTGCTCGCCCATACAGATCATAAGCCGCCAGAATGGACCTTTGTCCCCACAATGGCGTACATCATCCAGAATGAACCAGAGGGCCTTTCCATCCTCGGTCTCGTTTGGCAGACTCGCCACTTCAAAACCTCAATACCCTCCTGGGTCGCCGACTTCACCGTTTCTGCTGATTACCACGACGAACATAACCCTGTCTTCCTACGCGGTAGCTGCAGTAATGGCGCTTGGTCGTGGATTCAAGACACGCACATCTCAAGCGATCACACCACTCTGTCCACTTCCGGAATCTCCTTTGGCAAAATCACGCATACCATAGCATTTGTTGACGGCAACCGTAAACATTACACCGATCGCTTCCGTGAGATTGAAGCGCTAATCCGCGACCACTGTCCTGCTTCACAAGAATCCAGTTGGCGCACATTCGTTGGAATCCGCAATGGAGACGCCGAGATCTGCGCGTCCTATCCTAAAGCCTGGGAGGTACTTATGGGTCAGGCACCGGAGATCAGTGGCGAAGCGCAGAAGATGTTCCACGATGCGCTACTACCGATTGTGAGGAAAAGAAAGTTATTCGTCACGGACAAGGGCTTTGCTGGGGTGGCGACGCCGATGTCACAGGTAGGGGACGTCGTGGCAATTATCCCAGGCATGGTGAGATGTGCGGTGTTGAGGGAAGTAGGAGATCCATTGGAGGAGTTGGGAATCCATGTGGACATGGAAGAACTGAAAGATGCAAAGCAAAGCGGCTTCCACAGGATCACAGCATTCGCATATGTCGGCTGTCACGATCGAGATGACTTTGCAAAACGAGAGGAGGAGGGCTTAGAGGATGGGTGGAAGCAGCATCGATGCTTGAGAGAAGGGATGCAGAAGTGGCATATCGTTTGATGAAAAATCGTTGGGTATCTCTTGACTACATCAGGTACGTAGGAACTGCCATGTTTATTGGATGGCGGGGTCACTGAATGCCGCAACACATGGATTTAGCTGCCGAACAAAGAGATCTATTGGTATCGAAGCGAAAAACGAACCCGATATACTACTATGAACTGAACCCGCCATGATGCAAACAAGAAAGAAGAACTATAACCGCCTAGCAGGTGAATCCCATATCGCCCTCGCGGTTTCCATACTCGTAGCCATGCTCCGGCCCATTACCAAAAGTACTCTGATGGTTCTTGTCATTGTCCTGCCACGTCTGGCTTCCATACTTGAATACCACAGGATCGAAGTCACCACCCTTGGCCGCAATATCCACAGTCCATGGCAAATGGCTCGTAACACTCAGAGTCTTGGTGTTAGCATCGATCGAGGCGCGCTGTACCAAGCCAATGATCTTCTTCGCCGCATCGTAGATAATGACATCGAAAGCGTAGTCGGCACCGATGCCATACTCGTTGCGCTGGTTCTGCACGACGTGCATGGTGCACCAGCCGGGTGTGAAGCCTGGTGCGGGATCGACGGGCTTGAAGATGGAGAGACCAAAGGCAGCAGTGCCAATCTTGGGGATACCACATTCCCAGCTGATGGTTTCGGTGCCGATGACATGCGTCTTCTTGCACAAATTGCCGTGCTGGCCCTTCGAGTTGTCGAGAATGTCCTGGACGTTCATGGGCTCCCAGTTATTGAGGTTGGCGAATTGGAAAACTGGATTGTGGAGACCGTCTTCCTTGTTGCCGTCTACGCCGCCGGCCTTGGTGAACTGGATGGAAAAGTCGCCGATTTCTGGACGAGTGAAGTATTGACGACCACCTAGGTAGCACACGTTCCATCCAGGTAGAGCTTCATAGCTCTTGTCGTCCATCTTGCAGTTGATCAGGGTGCGGCAATTGGCACCAGATGTTGTTTCGACGTAGAGATTGCACTTGTCTGGAACACTGGGATCGTAGGCGTTTTGGTCTTGAAGGTACTCCTTGACGGCGAGGAACAGCATTACTGGGCCCATGCCGTTGAAGCCTCTGGCTTCGACGGTGCTCTTGACTGTCGAGATTGCTGAGGACAATACTGCCGGAAGTGCTTGGGCACCAGGCGCGGAGAGAAGCAGTGCTGCCGCAAAGGCGGATTGGTACTGTGGAAAGTGCATGATGATGAAGTTTGGTGGGATGAAAGAATATGAAGTAGGGGATGTTCAGGCGGTCTGAATGAGGTTTGAAGTATGAAGCTTGTTGTTGCTGTGAGCTGATGTCGAATTGAGGATGCAGATGCTCTCCTCTTTATACATACCGCTCCAGCTTCTAGACGTACCTCTTCTTGAGGCCTTCCATCATGGTCAAGCCATCTACAGTTCGAAACAGCCCCCATCCAACTAGACCTACACTGCACTGTCCATCACTGCTGGGTACCTGAAATGGGGACATTTCTCTGAGTTTAGAACATCGCCAAGAGAGTAGTTGAAGCGTTTCGCAGCCCTATAGCTGTCGACCAACCAGAGTTCCACGCAAACCGTAAGCATAGGTCTGTCATTCGTCGAGTCTCCGCAAGGCTGTGTTTCCATGCCTGCGTCTCGGCGAATTAGCGAAGCTTTGGCGCCGAGCAGGATGAGGCTTAATTCTAATTTAAGACCTAGCCAATGGCATGGGCGCGAACAGATAAGGCGTCCACCACTTCGCCCTACGAAATTTTGGGCTCGGCGGCCGAGCATACCTCGTAGCGTAGTGGAGGTGGTCTGTCACGAGTTTCATGTTGGATGAAGAGATTCGATGGGGTGGCGGAGCAGAACAACCTTCGCCGACTGCTCTGCCAAGAGTCGGCGATGAGAGTGGAGCAGAGCGGACGGGAGGATTCGATGCGAGTCATGTCCATTGCCGCTCCAGGTGCAAGTGTTAACGCTTTCACGTCCAGGCATGCAGTAAACTGAAAGTCTATGGTCTGTTAATTGATCTGGCTTTTAAGCAGGCTCAATTGCGTCGCAGAGAAACCAGCTGCATCAGTACTGTGCTGCCACTGAAGTTATGAATGAGCGGCGGTGGAGCCAGATCGTCAATGGATCGTTGTGTAACTGTGCTCGGCCTGTGCTGAATGAAACCATGAAAGTGACATCATCGCTTGGCTTGTTCAAGCTTCGGTGCGAAGCTCAAGGGACTGTTAGCACGTAATTAGGACCCTCATTCTGGCCCCAGCCTTCTGCACATCATGATCTCGGTGCCACGGCATCGGCCAGAATTGTTTCGAGGCCACCTGCAGGAACTGGGCCGGCAGCTTGGGAAGGGCCTGTTCGAAGAGATTAGCCGACGACAGGAAAGCTGCAAACAGGAATGGATGATGATCTTTCGTTACGAGCGGGTCAAGGGAACGCTGGAGGTTGTCTTGTAAATCTGCAGAGAGAGTCCCATTGCACAAGTAAACAAAACATGCTGCGTGAGAGTCTGCTCAGACTGAACTTTAGCAAATCTAATTCTATTCTTCTACTGGCTGCTCGTTTTTTCCGGAAGGGACCTTGCTTCTAAGTGAAGCTTGCCAGCGGGGCTGTATAGAACTGCTTCTTTCGTCCCTCATAGTCGAAGTCCAAGCCCATGCATCCAGTCTGCACCAACTGTTGATTGAAAAACTTGTCCGTATAAGCGATAACCATGTCGATGCCTACGATGTGTCAGTCTGTCTTCATTGCGCGCATCCGACATTTGACAACCTACCGCAGCCTGCGCCACCAGCAGTCCAGATCTGCGCACCATCAAAATGACCGTCTTCAATCACCCATCTCTGATCCAGCCACTCCACATCCGGGAACATCTGCTTTGCCATACCGAGCATCACTCTGTTCGTAGTCGCTTTCTTCCCATTCAGCACGCCGCTACGAGCGAGCCACATACTGCCAATGCACGTGGTCAATATCGCCCTCGTCTGCTTGCTCACCTCGCGCAGGTACGTCAGACTCTCCTCTTTGACCTTTGACGGGTCTGGACCGCCGATGAGGAGAATGTCAAGATCGCGAGGAGCGTTCTCGTATGTATGCGTCGGCTTGACATACATCTCGGGTGTGCACCAAGCGAGCTCGGACGAGGAGGAGATGTACAGAAACTCGATAGGGGTTGCGAGGCTCTTGAGAGGTGCGAGATTGGGCTGTAGCTGAGCTACCACGTCAATGATCTTCGGTGTCAAGTTGCCGAAGAGGTCGAGGCCAGCGAGATCCGTCATTTGGACTTCTTCGTAGAAGACGCCGATGCGTATTGGCTTCTGAATGCTGTGGACGGCAGACATGCTCGCGTATTTGGACTGATGCGGAGTGAATTGAGGAGTGGGAAGTGCTTGAAGTTGTGATGCTACTCATCGTGAAAGCTTCGTGGTATATATCATTTGGCAGCGTATTTCCACGGCAACCAAACACTCTTCCGCTCCGGCTGTGGTGACGACGACTTGCACCAATTTTCGACTCCTTCGTACCATTGTCCGTTTCAAGCCTATAGAGTTTGTTACATAAGGACGAATGGTTTAAAGAGAAATGTGGTTGCCTGGAAAGTCGGGAACAGAGGCTCCATCGGATCGGCTTTCATAAGTCTTTCCGATCCGACACCGGCATTGACATTGGAGACCTGAAGTCCGAAAGCCAGGCCGCTTCTCCTAGCTGGAGCCAGAAGCGATCACTTTGGCTGTTGCTTCTATCTGTGTCTTCTTCAGCCTCACGTATCGCCAATATAGCCAAACAGCGAAGCCGATGATGTTAAGAGATATGGTGGCGGCCAAAAGTATGCACCACTTCGTAGACACGCGCACGCCACTGTCGTCATAATCGAAAAAGGCCATGCTCAGGATTGCAGATATGAATGTTCCTGGAAGGAAGATCATGGTCACCGCTGCGATAGTGGTCATCGATGCTGAGTCACGCTGCGTCTGCTCTGCGACCTAGACCATCGTCAGTACCTGCCCCGTGCCCAACTTATCAGGCTCAAGGATACCGACTTTTGCAGTTGAAGCCGTGATCTCAGTATTGGTTCGTGACTCTCGCTGGTTGGCGAAGTGAAATAGCTGCAGTTCGTTGTGAGCGTCTAGGCAAATCTGAGAATTTCGGAGCTTACCAGGTTTATGCGGATGTTCGTTCGCTCGTGATACTGTCTCGTCCATCGCATGCAAATATCGATCTGAGACTTCAGCATATCAAAAGACTCGCCCATATCTATCTTCTTATCAACGGGCCACATCTGCGCTTGCTTTCCGATCATCTCCTTGAACAGTACGTATGCATCGCGTAGAAAGATCAACTGTGCATGAAGGTCGATGCAATCTTGACCCAATGTGAGCCAATGCCGCGACATTTTGTGCAGCTGTCTCGTAGAGGAATGATTAGACTCCGCAAAAAGCAATTAAGTGGGGCTCAGACGTCTGGCTTGACTTGATTGATTACCTATTTGAGCCTAGTAATTGCCTATAGAGGCTTAATTCCTGCCTAGATAGATAAGTGGGCCTCTGAAGGTGAACGGATTGACTTGCTTGTTGCGGACTGTGGGAATGATAGTCAATATGTTCGTTCTCGTACTGCTTCTCCTACAAGTTTCATGAGCAATGCTAGCTTTTTCAGTAGCTGCAAGCATTTGCTTACAAAGATCTACAGCGTATCTCGACGATGCCCGATCTCAAACTGCCATTGCTTGAGACTGTCATCAGCGACCAGGGAGTCGAGCAAAAAGTCGCGGTACACATAAGAAGGGTTCTTCTTGACAATGGCCTGCACTCGTTCGAAGGCCGAGCTCGGGTAGTTGATGCAGAAGTAAGTAGTTTGGCGACAAGTTCGTATAAAATGGATGAAGCTGACACCAGTATCCCATCCGCATCGGTATTGATAGTAGCACTCTGGATGCACATTTGTCAGCACGATTAGAAGCAGCTTCGCACCGTACTAACCAAAAGACACGAGCGCCCCTTCGTCATCGTATTGCAGGTATCGCTAGGTACCCATCTTCGACCAGTAGCCGTGTTGGGAGTATAGATTAGTCAAAAGGACTCCGGATAGACCTACCTTTCGCAAAATCTTCATTGTCTCAGCTCGGATGGTGAAGTTTCCTGGGAGTCAGCTCGCGTTGCTTTGTAGAGTATTGATGAAGCTGAGCACAATTCATCAGTTCAGGGCCTTGCGAGTGGCGCTACGTCCGAACAATCGATCTTCGGAGCGTTGCCAGAATAAAAGGAGAGGGCTAGATCTTGCGAACATGGAAAAAATAATGGTTTCCAAACCTACCACATTCGAATGAAGCGCTCCTTGCGCGTGCCGTCTTGCGGCTGGAAACTTTTCAGATAATGGCCTGAGAAGATGCTTCTGTTGTCATGTTACGTTCATGGCAATCTCCAGGGCTCGATCGGTGACACTATGCTTCCAATCTTTCGCTCAGTCAGCTGCGGTACAGTCGGTCATCCGTAGTTGTGCGCTTACGCAAGGCTGTGCCTTCTCCAAACAAAACATCGATTGTCGTCGACTCGTTTCTCGGTGCTTGACTCTGTGCGAGGCCCCATGGTATGATTGCTTCATCTTCAATGTCAGGACGACTCGAATGGGCTGCATGTGAGCGGCTTTCATCTTTGTAGTCTTGCTGAGTGTCGGTGTTTGGCCAGTACTGCCAATCAATCTTGCGTCGGCGGTTGTCAATTCGGTCGATCCGTGTTGTATCGATCGTGGAAATGTAGGCACTTGTCTTCGACTTCATTGGTCTAGTCACACCTGAGGTGCGATCCTACCAATTCGTGGGTGTTCGGTGTGGCCGCTGAGTGCACCGCGAGATGGCTGGGCTCCAAAATTGTGCCATCCCCTCCTCGGACTACCGGTACCGTGTCCGTGCGCGTGATGCCCCCCTTCGCGTAATGCCCGCCAGAACAACAAGACGTGTCTTACACCCCACATTCAACACGACTTATCTCCACCAATATGAGTCCAATTGAAGATACGATTAGAGCAATCGAATCGCGCGAGTCAGGAGATGACTTTGCATACACTGAAGTTGCGAATCAGTTTAGCGAAGATCGCTCTACACTTGGCCAAAGGCACAAGGGCAAGACAGGCTCTTTTAAAGCCAAGGCAATCAGCCAGAAGAAACTCAGCCTAGAACAAGAGTTAGAGCTTGTACGGTACATTGGAGACTTAACAGAACGAGGGCTTCCACCCACAAGAGAAATGATACAAGATTTCGCCTCTGCCGTGGCCAAGGAGGACATCAGCGAGAGCTGGGTTATCCGTTTTGTCAACAACTACAAGGACCAGCTTACAGCCAAGTGGACCACCGGGATGGACCGTGTGAGGCACCAGGCTGATTCTGAGGATAAATACAAGCTGTATTTCGATCTCCTGCACTCCAAAATTGACAAGTATCAAGTAGAGCCTCAGCACATGTACGATATGGATGAGAAGGGCTTCCTAATTGGTGTGACCTCCAGGTCGAAGAGGATCTTTAGCAAATACTTGTGGCAACAAGGGCGAGTTACTGCCTCCTTGCAAGATGGCTCAAGAGAGTGGGTGACTGTTCTGGCTTTGATATGTGCTGATAGATCAGCTCTTCCGCCTGCTCTTATCTACCAAGGAAAGACGCTGCAATCAAGCTGGGTAGAGGACGTCAAAGTAGGCCAACACAACGTCTTTATGGCCTCATCACCTTCAGGATGGACCAATAACGATCTAGGATTAGCCTGGCTTGAGCAGGTATTTGACCGAAACACCAAGAAAAAAGTGTGTTGGGCGTACCGATTGCTAATAGTAGATGGCCACGGATCTCATCTTACCATGGATTTTATCAATTATGGCGACAAGAATCGAATTCTCCTAGCTATCTTTACGCCTCACTCTACTCATACTCTTCAGCCACTTGATGTGGTGATGTTCAAGCCTCTCTCCAGCAACTACTCTACAGAGCGCTCCCGACACCTTCATCTCAGCCAAGGCCTTATCGCAGTCAAGAAAGGCGACTTCTTCCTATTTGTTTAGGCTGCCTACGTCACCTCCTTTAAGGAATCCAGTATCCTTAAGTCTTTTGAAGCCACTGGCATCTCTCCAGCCAACGGGGACGTCATACTCAAGCGCTTCCAAAAGAAGACTTCAGATGAAGATGAGAGCTCTAAAAGCAAAGAGGAGCAAGGTGAGGAGACCTAGAGAGAGCTCTCTAAACTGCTCCACATTGCTGTAAAGGACTTAGCTTTAATTGAAGCAAAGAAGTTAGGTCGCTCTCTCCACCATCTTCAGGTAAAAAATGAGCTTCTTAAGCATGAGAACAAGGGCTTAAAGGAGGCTCTTGTTGCCAAAAAAGAAACACCAGAAGAAGGGCAAAGCCCTTGACCTTCAACAGCGTCAAGAGCACTATGGAGGAGCTCAATACTGGTCTCCCAGAAAGGTTAGGGAAGCGAACTTTCGTGAGAGCGTGAGAGCACGTGAAGAGAGAGAGGAGCAGCTCAAAAAAGTTGAGATAAAGGATCTTAGAGCTCAAAACTCCTTATACAAGCAGAAGATTGCCGAAGAGAAGCGTATGGCGAGAGAGGCAGCCAAAGAGGAGCAGGAGAAGGAGAAGGAAAGGAAGGCTGCAGAGAAGCTTGAAGTTCAGCGCAGAAAACAGGGAGAAGGAGACGCTGCAACCGCTCAAAAAGCTGTACAATTGTCCTAAAGAGACAAGAGAGCAGCCTCACAAAAGCCTGGGTCAAAGGCAAAGAGAGCGCGTTGTGCGCAACCTGCTGTTGGTGGTAGTTCTGCTGCTAAGCCTACACCACCACCACCAACTAGAACTACCGCCAGCGGGCGCAAAGTCAAGCTTCCCACCAAATATAAGTAGGCCAAATTGATCGTAAGTATCACTTTAGTACTTCATCACAAAATCTCGTGATAATAGCTACTGTGGGCGACAGTAGAGCTTCAATTTTCTACTGCGCTCATGTTGTTGGGGGCGGGCAGCACGCGAAGAGGGCATCACGGGCACGGGCACGGGCACGGTAGTTCACATGCATCAAGTCAGGGGTCGGGTTGCACCTCTCACGCGAAGACTTCTCACACCTTCCACCATCAAAGCCCATAGAAAAGACGTTGCCGCATGCCATCGTCTG
Source organism: Setomelanomma holmii (assembly GCA_010015745.1). NCBI lineage: Eukaryota > Fungi > Ascomycota > Dothideomycetes > Pleosporales > Phaeosphaeriaceae > Setomelanomma > Setomelanomma holmii. Next base: position 72,464 of record ML978218.1, read on the forward strand.
GATTGCGTTCTAGGTCTCTACCTGGGTCATTCTACGTACAAACACACCGTGTTGTCGCGAATGTGGGGCCATCATTTTTCGTAATATACCTTCTCTATCACAGTCCACAACCTACAGCGTACTCAGGAAAGGGTACATCGCAACCCGCATCCGATACCGGCCCCAATCTACATTGTCTTATGAAATGGACTCCAAGGCTTCATCACATCAGCCGGGCCATTCGCAATCAGTGCCTCTCGCGTCACCTCTGGCTCACCGCTACCTGACGGATGAGCCCGAGCCTTGGGAGCTTTTGCTGAGATGCTTTCTTTACCCTTTACCCCCTCTGGTGTCTTTGGTATAAGCCAGTCTGGCGTGGGTGATCTTGGCCGTTGAGTCGTCTCGGCACTCTCATCTTCATCCGAATCTTGCGCAAGTTTCGCGATCGCCGAAAGCAAATTGGGTATCGCGGCGGCGACGATGGGCTTGTACTTGTCGCGTGCTTCCGACGACGCCTTGCTCTGGGCCTTGTCTTCCACGAACTCGTCCCTCAGCTTTACCGGCTTTGGAAGCGTCAAGCGTTGCATAGACTCGGACGGCACGGCCGAGTGTGGACCGCGACCACTCGGCGGTGTAAGCTCGTCTGGTTGCGTTGACACTGGAGCTGTGTCAGACGGTATGGTGGTGTGGCTGTCCACCCTCATCTTTGGGTGATTCGTATCCACATTCCCTGAGTCTCGTTGTTGATCAACCGCAGGACCGGTCGGAGTCGAAATTTTGGATGGCTGGGCCGGTGCTGGTCGTCCACGTTCGAACGAGAATCGCCTCCTCGGACCTGTCGGTACGGACGCACATTTCGCTGTGGTTTCGGTGGAAATTCCTTCTCTGCTCATGGGCTTCGTCGGTCGCACAGTTCTTGCTGGTGATCGTGAGCGATGTCCTCACAAAAGAGCAATCTTCGCGTGTGTATGTGTGGCTTTGCATACATGACCACTCATCGGGCTCCCTTCGCAGGCGGTTCTCCTGCATCTCTGGCTGTCCTTCGTCGTTCTGGAGTATGCCTCCCACAATGAATGGCTTCTTGCAGCAACCACAAGCTCTAACGGCGCGCAAGGCTTTTCGGAAAGCTGCTCGACATTTTTCTTTGAAGAAAGCGACGGCGCCGTTGTGAACGCGCATCCAAGATTTGGTCCTGGTCCAGCACTAGTGGAAAACCTTCTGGCAGGTACTGCGGATTGGGTCCAGGATCCTGTTGAGCGCTGCATGGTACCGATCACGGTTGGGCGAGGCTTTACAATATTCGGACAGGTAAATGGTAACAACAGCGACGATGAAGATCGAGCCGAACATGCACCTGAGGAAGAGCATGCTGTCAGTGCAGAGTACACGAGGTGCGACCGTCGATGAACATACCACCATCCAGTTGACCCTTTGAAGTCCTGTCGCTTGATGATAGGCCTGGGGAATATGGCAGCGGGCGGAATCGCTGGCATCTTGACGCTGGTAAGGTCCTGTTCTGGGTATGCGAGAGGACTGATTTCGTTGACAGCTGTTGTTTGACCCGCTGTTGAGTTCTGGTGGCACAGATAACGAGTGGGAGACGTAGCATCTAGAATGGCGACGGTAGATGTTTTATTGATTCTGACAATACGAGATAAGCTGTGATGATAACGATGGCTGAGAATTCGGCGCGAGAGTGGGTCGTTGGTTATGAGAAACAAGTTGTGCTAACTTTGGGACAGATCAAGTGGCTGCTGCTGCACTCGCGCGCACTTTCTCCAGCTGTGCGTAAGCTTCCTCGATTTCGTCCTGGTAGTCCTTCTCGACTTCCTTTCTCATCACCACCTGCTTGAGATTGCGCTTAAATAGCTTTTCCGCCCGGGCAAGCAACACTGTCTCTTTGGGTATCCTAATCTCGTCGATATCTTTGGCATTTGTTTTTGCAATGACCGTTGCGTACAGATCCTCAAGCAGCTGATCTGGGCTTGTTCTGTCCAACACGCCTTCCTTCGCTTCAACAATGACGTAAGGTGTCGGACGACCTTCGCCACCTACGCATACGCTTTTAATGGCTGAATGCTTCAAGATGCGCGCTTCGATATCATGTGCATGAAATTTTGCCAGCCAGTTCAGCTTCGTCAGATCATCCTTGCGCGCTGAGAAGATCCACCTCGTTCGGCCATCCGAGTCAATAATTGGCGCGTATAAATCTTTCGTCTCAATACGATCAAAACCATCAAATGCAGAATTCCAGAAAGCCGCCTGGAAGATATTTACACTGCCGTCTTTGGGTCGCTCGAGCACAAGCTCGTGAAGGTCGCTCTCATCGTCCTCAATAGGGACCATCGTACTGCCGTTCTCAGGCACGAAGTCATGTGTGTACCATAGCTTCCTGTCGGCAGGACGTATGCTCATCTGGTCTCCTGTCTCAGTCGCTCCAATGAGTGGCGTTACCCGTATGTGTTCGCACAAGTCGTCACCAACGGAGCGGTCCAAAGCCGCACCGAGGAACAGGACGAACTTCAACGACTTGAGCATAGCCTGGGTCTCCAAGTCTTCGTAAAGCGTGACGACGGTGTGTGGCGGACACATCAGACCATCTATTCGATTCATCGCCAAGACCTTCTTGAACAGCTCCGGAGAGGGGCTGGTGGCATCTGGAGGCAACATGACGCAAGGGCTCTCATAAAATGCAGGCGCAGTGATCAAGGCATGTAAGCCGGCCATCCATTGGGGCGCACAGCAATTCAAGACTGTCCGGCCGATCCAACTTTCGTGCGCAAGCCCACGAGGCCAATGGCGTTGACTAAGAAGCGTGCCGGTACCGATCGCGCTCCAGTATCCATTGGTCTGGTAGATTGGTTTTGGCTTCCCGGTTGTGCCAGACGTGTGGATGACAATGACTGCTTCGTGCGCAACCTGCTCGAACGTCTTGTCATACGGATATCGCTCTTGCTCTACACTCTCAAGCAACCATTCCAGCGACGGCAATGCAAGTGTTCGCAGTGCTTCAGTCTCCCCGATCAGCGGCTCTCTAGTGTCGTCTTCAGCGGTTATCCAGGCTTTACAGTTTGTAGACTTGAGCAGATCCTCCAGACCTCCGGCTGACACGCGACCGTCTGGTACGAGGATCTAGAAGAGATGTCAGTAGGTGACCGCAAAGCCCACGAAAGGTGAGGGAGCATACGTTTCGACCTGTTTTCATGGTTGCAGGCACCAATATTCCGTATCTGGGATCATTCGGGCCGTAGTATGCGATGGTGTCGTTGCTTACCGCCTCTCCTAGTTTATGATCGAGCCAGTACGCCGCCTTGTCGATTGCGCTCGCATACTGTTTCCAACTGATGGTATCGTAGCCTTTGGTCTCCCAGTCGGGGCCAGGGTAGCGCATGTAAGTATTGTTTGGAGTCCAATTCGCTCTCTCTTCGATTGCTGTTACCAGTAATTTTGCCTGCTGGTACGCATCCGTATTTTTTGGCATGGACCCCATGTTTGTTTACAGTTGTTTGCGAGCGAGTGCGCGTGTCGATTTTCGTAGAATTGCTCAATAAGTAAAGCAGTGAGCACATACAAGTTTATACGACATGACGAAGAAGTACACACCGCCGTAGCTGTCTCAGCCCTAAAATTCTCATGCAAAGTGCCCAGGTAGTTTAATGCTGACAGCCCTAGCACGCTGAATCCCATAGGCTGGAATCAAATCAGTTTAAGCACTTGCTGCTAGCGGATAAGCACTCTGGACTTGTCTTGGCTAACACAGTGCTGGTGCTTAGTTCAGCCCCACCATGGCTGATAAGGCGGACAAGGAAGAACGAGTAAATCTGACGGGGCGTAAGAACAAGACGGAGTATGACTATCGAATTAGCTGTCGATCTTCTCCTTCTTCCGGAAATCAACCGCGCGTCTAGCCGTTACTAGACATTGCTCTCCACGTTAATTACCCCTAATTAGACCTTGCTCTCCACGTTGACATCTGCAGCCTTGCTATCCGCCTTTTCTTGCTCTTCTGCGATCACATCGGCAGGGATGCGATCCGGTGTAGAGTTCACCAGCATTAACATTGGTCCTACTGCTAAGGCCATGAGCCCAAAGGTAACGCACATTCCGATAAGAGGGCTGGTCTTGATTTGCGTGTTCATGCCGTATGAAATGGCTTGTCCGATAGCCTCGAGACAGCGGAAAGCAGCACCATTGCGCACGTTTGCTAGAATGTGTCAAAATAACGTTTATAGATGCATAGTATGACGACTTACCTTGTGCATCGGTCGCGAAGGAAGAAAGAAGCCAGTACATGTACGATTGCGATAGAGGACCGGTCGTCTGGACGAAGAAGTAGGGCAAGAACGAGCGAGCGTACAGCGAATCGTCCCAGTCAATTTTGCCAGGACTATGGTTCTTGAACTGCGTCTGCATCACAATCGACCAAATGTATACGCCCAGATTGAGTATGACGACAATCCCGAGACCGAGCTGGGCACGACGGCGTTGATTGACGCCCTTCAAGTCGAGAATGAAGCCGAGACCGAAGCACCCGACGATGCAGAAGAACGGAGAGACAAGCGACGAAAGGGCACGAGCTCGAACGCTGAAGTACGTGCCGAGATAGGTTGACCAGGTGCCGCTATTGATGGTCAGTGTAGTACAGTTTGTACAGACTCAGGTGTAACTTGCCTGTAGAAGAACGACCATATGGCCCAGAACGCCGAGAGCAAGATGAGCTTTGAGGTCATTGTCACCTTGATGAGCTTGAACTCCTTCTTGGTCGGCTGCTTCTCCGACATGAGAATGCGCGTCCCATCAGATCGCACCACCCGCTCCAGCGGCGAGATGAGGAACGCGAATGGCAGAGCCATGCATTCGATGATGAGAAAAGCAATGTACGTATCTGGTGTGACTCCACCAACCGCACCTTTGACGTGATTCTTGGACAGACTTGATAGTATGTTAGCGCTGATTTCCCATACAACCTGATTGGAGAATGGACTGACTTGATAGCACCGCCGACCAGTTGGCCCATATTGCGAGCAACGATCCAGAGTGCGAGATACTTGCCACGAGATCCAGACGGAGCGAGTGACATGATCGTCCCGGACTCAGCAACATACCAGGTACCCGTGCCAATACCTGTGAAGAAGCCTCCTAGGATGAGGTACCACTGGTTACCAAACTTGGAGTTGCAGTAGTATGATGAGCCACGAATTGGAAACGAGCACGCTCCGATTACCAAAGCCCATTTGGCACCGAGTTTGTTGACGATGGGTCCTCCGAGCGCACAACAGATAGCCAGCATAGTGTAATTGATCGCGGTCGCAATGTTCGAAGTTTGAGGCGTAGCGAGACCACCTCCTCCGAGACCTATGTTGTTCGGTCAGTCATATGGTCCACCATTTCAACCTTGACTCTGACACCACTGACCAGCAATCGCATCAGCCATAGCCGGACCACAAAATGCCTGGACGCTGAGCAGCATCATCTGCGTCAAGCTGTGCTGCCAGACTCTCTTCCATAGCGGCACGGTTCTCGTATATTCTTCCATATTCATTCTCTCGTCGGCGACTTCATACACGGGCGGTGCGTTCATCGGATCGCTGCCCTTGGTGCGAAGCGCATCGTCATTCCCACCAGCGTGAGTGTTTGGCGGAGCTGCGTCGAATTTGGACATCGTTGCTTAATGCCAGTAACGAACAGTTTCGAAGAGAGATGAGATGAAGAACGAGGGGTTTTGGCGATCCCCAAGGCGATGCATACTTTAAGCAGCAGACCTCACACTTCTTTATACACCCGCGCATCCCTTCCTATCTCCGCCATCCCACCTTACAATACCCTCGGCTTATCAGTGGAGCCCGGAACCATGATACCCCAAGCTGGGGTAAAGTGATCCAATTGCCAGGGACTGTGGAGCTCTGGACGTTCGAGTTGGAGCCCGAGAGTCTGGTGGCTGCGCGCAATTCCGCGTGCAAAGAGACATCGAAAGACATCGCGCGCTACTCCTAGACAGGTAATGAGAACAGTTGGGAATAGTGGGGCATGAGACTAGTGCTGTCGTGGTATGGTGAGGGTACGCTAAGAGTGTCTTGCGAGGCTTCGGACGGTTAATGTTGCAGCGATGTTGGACGGTACGAGTCAGGTCGTTCCGCGGGCCGATCTCAGAGGCCGATGCCGGTGGGATAGCTTGCACGATTGGGGAAGTTCGAGCAGTTCGCAGTATCCATCAACGGCTGATATAGACTCAAGCCGAATCTTGACTACGCCGATAGCCTTGTTGCGAGCGCCATAATTGTAAGGCTTCCTGAGCCTTACCCTATGCGGCAACATTAACAGTCCGAGATAGTATCGAGCCACGCGACCACCCCATCTGACTACGATCGAGCGTTCTCTATCAGCGCCATTAGTCAAGCGATACCTTTACATCTTCATCGCCGCGGAAGGAACACCCCCTCCCTGCTTCATGTTTGCGGTGGCGTGTTCGCTCATTCAATAATACTTATCTCCATATCCTCAGAACCCAACGCTCAGCGGAAGAGTCTTTGTCTAGATGTTCTCGTAGCCAATTTCTTCAATACCCTCGAAGTTGTCACACAATCTCATTCGCGCATCAGACCCCAAATATTTTACTATCAGACTTCCATCTGAATCTTTCATTCTTCGATCTAATCACACTCCTGAACCCCTTCATCATGGCACCCTTAAGAGCAACCACATCCGTCATCATCGTCGGCGGCGGCGGCACCATTGGGTCCTCCACCGCCCTCCACCTTCTCCGTGCTGGCTACACACCCTCCAACATCACCGTCCTGGACACGTATCCTATCCCGTCCGCACAATCCGCCGGCAACGACCTCAACAAGATCATGGGCATCCGATTACGAAACCCTGTCGACCTGCAGCTCAGTCTTGAGGCGCGGCAGATGTGGAAAGAAGACGAAATACTTGCGCCGTTTTTCCATAATACTGGACGTGTAAGTCCGTTCCTTACCTCATGATTTGGGTTGGAGGTAAGATTCAATTATGCTAATGATGTTCTTTTAGTTAGATTGTGCGCACGGCGACAAGGGAATCACCCATCTAAAGTCTGCCTATCAGGCCCTCCTGAACGCCAACGCCGGTCTCGAAACAACTAATGAATGGCTCGATGATGAAGACGCCATCCTCGCAAAGATGCCCTTACTCCCACGCTCCCAAATCAGCGGGTGGAAAGCAATCTTCAGCCAAGACGGCGGCTGGCTCGCCGCTGCGAAAGCGATCAATGCAATCGGCAAGTACTTACGTGCGCAAGGGGTCAAGTTCGGGTTCTATGGAGCCGGAACGTTCAAGGCGCCGCTGCTAGCTGAGGGAGTGTGTATTGGGGTCGAGACGGTGGATGGGAGCAGGTACTATGCTGATAAGGTTGTGCTTGCGGCGGGGGCGTGGAGTTCGGTGTTGGTTGATTTGGAGGGGCAGTGTGTTTCCAAGGTACGTACCTTCTTGTCCTTGCCTCTCCTTCAATTTGCCCTTGACGAGGAGGACATGTGGCTTGGCGAATGCTGATGATACTTACGTAGGCTTGGGTATACGCACACATCCAACTCAAACCCGCCGAAGCAGCGGCATACAAATCCACACCCGTCATGTACAACGGCGACGTAGGGTTCTTCTTCGAACCCAATGAGCACGGCATCATCAAGATCTGCGACGAGTTTCCAGGATTCACGCGCTTCAAGCAACATCAGCCATATGGTGCCTCAGCACCTAAGCGTATTTCGGTCCCGAGATCGCATGCGAAGCATCCCGGCGATACCTATCCTGATGCGTCGGAGCAAAGTGTCAGGAAAGCGGTTGCCACGTTCTTGCCGCAGTTCAAAGATAAGGAGTTTGTGAGGAGGGAAATGTGTTGGTGTACGGATACGGCGGATGCGAATTTGTTGATTTGTGAGCATCCGGGGTGGAGGAACTTTGTGGTTGCGACGGGGGATAGTGGGTAAGTGAATATGTTCAACAATGGTGATTTTCATCGACTGACAAGTGCTTGCAGGCATTCATTCAAGCTTTTACCAAATATTGGCAAACATGTTGTGGAGTTGCTCGAGGGTACGCTGGCGGATGATCTAGCGCATGCTTGGAGATGGCGACCTGGGATTGGTGATCCGCTGAAATCGAGACGGGCGGCGCCGGCGAAGGATCTGGCGGATATGCCTGGATGGAACCATGATGAATTGCCCAAGTCAAAATTGCAGTACTGCACATGAAGAACTCAACGCATTCAATATAAGACTGAAAGACTATGATTAAAAGCATCTGCTCCACCTTTCAGCCGCGTGGGCTGCAAAGACTGAACCGATTGGTCTATTTGTCGCCCATAAATCTACGCTTAGCGCCAGGATAGTGTTCGAAAGCTACGTAGCCATACGGAGTCGGCGAAGCCCTTGTGTGCGCTTCGTATAGTAGCTTATATCCGCGCACCAGATTGGCCAAGAATTCCTTTACCTCCAATGTGTCGCCCCAGTACCCCACCAGAATCGATAATTCGTCCTCGGGAACATGTGGGCGTTCCATTATAGCCTCTTCTGGTGTGTACCGTTCTTGACTGTCGACAAAGTTGAGGGTATCGCCGGACGCAATTTGAAGCAATGCATAGAAACAAACATAGTCCAGGGAGTGAAAGGCTCGAAGCAGACGGAAAATAGGAAGCCAAGTGCCCTGTAAGAGACGAAAATTATGCAGGGTGAGTTTGCGGAGTGGCTGCTGATCCAGAGACTGCAAAAATTGTACGATCGTGCTCTCGTTCAAAGAAAAGCGTGTTAGCGTAAGCATTTCGAGTTTGCAAAATGCTGTACATTGGAGGGTGCGCATCGAAGCATTACAAGCCTGGCATTGCGACGTCTCGCTGCATGCTTGTATGTCAAGAGCAGCAACATGCGAGATGCGAGCATCGATGGCAACAGGAGAAAAGACGTGCTGATTGTCGTGAACTTCAAGGTATGACAGGCTCGAAAATCCGAAGCTTGGCCATATATGAGGCAGCGACCAGGTGTCTCCGTAAGTTGTATTGAGCGTGCCATGTGGGGAACGGTGCCAGCCGGGAACAAAATCCCCCTTATGAACCACGACCGTGACCACCTGCCTGTTGAATCCGCTTTCTTTGATCGCTTGGCACAACGGATTGTTGCGGCCTGGCAGAAAATGTACTCCAGAGTCCCACTGGTGGAGCCAACCGATGGAAATTGTAGTCGATGATCTCCACTTTATGGTCCGAAAAACCAATAGCTTCTAGCATATGTCGCAAGCCTACGACATGATCGATTTGGTCTGCTGGCTGTACGGGGGTTAAGCTGATCTCTCCAATGCTGCTTGGCTCTTGGAGGAGATGGAATATCTCTGTCAATAGGGCGAGAGCACGTCCCCGGGACTCAAACAGGCGCTGATTGGGAATGACCGTTGAGGTCATGTGGATGAGCTCTGACGATAACGGATGAAGCTCTAGATGACCGAGCCACAACTGGAAGTGTGGCCCGTGGGGTGACGTGCGTGGATCGGACAGCGGAGGCAGAGTATAGAGGCCATGATCAATGAATCCGACGTGATCGATCTCGTCTCTCCAGCTTTCAATCCTTAATATTCCACGTAGTGTCATGAGACCCTCCTCAGTGAGGATGACGTGAAGACATCTGAGCTTTGATTCGAGCAAACCCGTCATGAGTAGATTGGTAAACTCCCTCCACCGTTTGTTGACGCCACGCATGGCGACACAATCGTGCACGTTGAAATTGCTGTTTATCAGATCTGCAACTTCGCCCGGCACCCTCGGCCGCCATGGATAAGGATTTTCCGGTTTGGAGGGCATTTTGCGCGACATATCGTGCGTCCAACCGCCGCTGAATGTATGAGCGATAGGAATGGTGAAAGAGATCTGGTTAATGGATAAAGCTGGGAAGTTGTAACGAAGCAAACGATGACGGGTGTTGATGTGACACCTCCGACGATACTGCAAATTAGGGATCCAGTAGACCGGGCGCCCGGAGTCCGATGACAGCACCTGCTGTAGATTCGTGCGGCATCTTCTTGTGGAAAGATCGAGGTGTTGAGGGGAAGGATTGGTGCCAATTGGTGGAAAGAGTGATGTCTCAGGTCAGTCCAAACTTCACATCGCACTCTATGTCGAATCTGAAGCTCAAAGGGAGGCAAAGAGTTCTATAGCTAGGACCAGATTGTTACTAGTTCACGTATTGCGCAATACCATACCTACTGTATACACTGAACAGCGGTCCGGGCAACGTCCTCGGCGTCCCTCGCAGCAGCGTCCAGAAATAAGCTGGGCGAGATGGTCATGATCAAAACGGAGGTAGCAAAAGTTAGTGCCTATCGTGAAGGCGTCGAAGTGACGCAAGTAAAGAGAAATGGAATGTTTATTGAAGTTGGGTGTGACACAAAGTCCAAGCGTGACTTCGCGGAAAGGAAACCGCGACTGGGTCTGTGCTTAATCTAGCGCGTCCATGACGTTAGCCACTACGTGAGCGAAAGTGTGAGCCATGGATCAATGTTGCGGCTCTTTGTCGCCTAGAGATGCCGTCCTTTCACTCTCTGTGCTCGGTCTCACTTCACGTTCACTTGCATGGTTAGTCATGCCGTTCGTCTAGGCAGTGCTCGATTCCGTCCGCTCTTCACCAACCGCGCTCGCCTTCATCGCTGTTGCCTCTGACGCAACTTTTCTTCGCCCAACTCAAATTCACGCCGCACTGCATCTCCACGCGTGCAATTTGATCCGAGTCAACCATACATCTGCGCCCATCGAGTCCCACTGGACTTGAGTCCGTAATGATACCCAATAATGAGGCTGCGCCGGTCGCAGCGCCTGGTGTCACAGTCACGAATGCGGAAGGCTTGAGCGAACCCAAGGTGGACGACGACCCAATAGAGACCGTGAACGAGGACATGGAAGAGCAGTTGCCATCAGACGCCGATGAGGAGACACGACTGAAGTTTCTCACCACTGGCACACGCGCGCAAGATGACCTCGAGCGAGACATCGGACGGCAGGCGGATCAGCTACTCACTGAGCAGGCTGATGCGCGCGACAAGAAGCGCATAGAGAAGGCAGAGGCAGAGGCGAAGCGCGCAGAAGCTGCGATACAGAAGCTCCGAAGTCGACTGTCATTGCCTGCTCTAGACACGCAGAAGGCGAAACTGCGCAGCGAGATTGCCATGCATCGAGCGAAGATCGATGACCTTGATGCCGAAATGGACGCGATACAGAAGCGCATCAACGACCGTCACAACGTGCCTGGTGGCGACGATATCGAGGACGGTGCGAACGGACCTCTACCGAACGAGACACGACGAGAGTACCTTATACGAACTGGCAAGATTACACCCTTCTCGAAGCTCGCTCAGAATCAGCCAGGCGCAGGGACACTAGGAGAGACTATGTTGGACGCTGAGGTGGAGGATATGGTGGATGAGGTAGCGAAAGGCCCCGTGTCGCATCGCAACCTCATGAAGCCTGGCTTCCAGGACGCTGAGTCCAGCTCGGAGGCTCCCAGCCCGCCGCCAGCAAGTCGTCAGAATAAGCGCCGCAAAGTCACCCGTATAAGCGACCATTCTGCTTCGCGAGAGTCAAGTTCTGGCCCAGATCCCACCGATGGAGATTCTGACGATGCTTTTGACCCAGGTCTAAGCAATCGACAATTGGCGACGCTCGATGAGTCTGATGGACTTTCCGGCGAAGTCACGCAGGACGATGACTTCATGCCAGATACTGTCGGACGCACACCTAAAGGTCGAGACAGAAAGCGGAAAGTAAAGGCAGTTGCTGTTGATGATACAGTGGAAGAAGATCTGGCAGGTGTCGATGATGGAAATGAGCGGGTATATGGAAAGCGCGTGGACAGGTGGAGCACACACCGCGCAGCAGCACGGAAGCGAGCCAAGGAGAAGACTGGCGATGCGCCTCCAGATGAGGAAGGAGAAGAAGAGTGCTTTCTGCCGCATCCCACCGAGCCGGACACCGCATTTGATGGTGGATTCCGTATACCTGGCGACATTTTCCCGGCGCTGTTTGACTACCAGAAGACGGGAGTCCAGTGGCTCTGGGAGCTGTATCAACAGAATGTTGGCGGTATCATCGGCGATGAGATGGGCTTGGGTAAAACCATACAGGCCATCTCTTTTGTCGCTGGTCTTCACTACTCAAAGCTACTCACGAAGCCTGTCATCGTAGTCTGCCCAGCGACTGTCATGAAACAATGGGTCAATGAGTTCCATCGCTGGTGGCCAGCTCTTCGCGTCTCAATTCTCCATACCTCTGGCAGTGGCATGCTAGACACTCGTCGAGAAGATCGACTGGAGCGAGAGATGGAGCTTCGGAGCTATGGCGACTATGATACGACTTTGACCGGAGCGGGCAAGCAAGCCAAGAACATACTCGAGAAGGTCAAGCGAGACGGTCATGTCCTCGTCACGACCTACTCAGGTCTGCAGACTTACTCAGAGTTCCTTATACCCACAGACTGGGAGTGCGCTATTCTGGATGAAGGCCACAAGATCAGGAATCCCAACACTTCCATCACCATTCACTGCAAGGAGTTGCGAACACCGAACCGTATCATCCTGTCTGGCACACCAATGCAGAACAATCTGACTGAGTTGTGGTCATTGTTCGACTTCGTCTTTCCGATGCGTCTTGGTACACTCGTGAATTTCCGCAATCAATTCGAGTTCCCCATCAAGCGTGGCGGCTATGCGAACGCGTCGAATCTGGAATTTGAGACTGCAGTGAGGTGCGCTGAGACGCTGAAAGATGCTGTCAGCCCGTACCTTCTCCAGCGCTTCAAGGTCGACGTCGCAACAGATCTTCCACAGAAGAAGGAACAGGTCTTGTTCTGCAAGTTGACGCGTCAACAGCGTATGGCTTACGAAGCCTTCCTGGCGTCAGATGATATGAAATCTATTTCAAATGGCAAGCGGCAGATGCTATACGGTGTTGACTTCTTGCGCAAGATCTGCAACCATCCAGATCTCACGGAGCACAAGACACTGTCTAAGAAGCCAGGCTTCGATTACGGTGCGCCAAATAAGTCAGGCAAGATGCAGGTCGTCAAAGAGCTGCTTTCGCTCTGGCGCAAAGGTGGCCACAAGACTCTACTCTTCGCTCAACATCGCATCATGCTCGACATCCTGCAGAAGTTCTTAGATCATCTGCCCGACATCAACTACCGTCGCATGGACGGCGAGACTCCCATCAAGGATCGGCAAGATCTCGTTGATGAGTTCAACAACAACCCTAACCTCCACGTTTTCCTATTGACTACGAAGGTTGGCGGTCTTGGAGTAAATTTGACAGGTGCCAATCGCGTCATCATCTACGATCCTGACTGGAATCCTTCGACCGACATTCAAGCACGAGAGCGCTCATGGCGTCTTGGCCAGAAGAGAGAGGTTGAAATATACCGACTTATGTCCGCAGGCACGATTGAAGAGAAGATCTACCATCGTCAGATCTTCAAGCAATTCTTGACGAACAAGGTTTTAAAGGATCCGAAGCAGCGTCAAACATTCCAGATGAGCGATCTACACGATCTTTTCACACTGGGCACCGAGAACGTCGACGGAGAGACAGAGACAGGCAACCTCTTCCGAGGTTCAGAAGTCAAGTTCGATCAGAAAGGAGAGACAAAAACCCCTTCAAATGAAACGACAGCACCTGCCGACCTCGCAGCCGTCACCGGTATCTCACGCGCTGAAGAGTTCAAAGCACCAGTGTCAGACTCAGAAGACACCAACGCCAAAGATCCAAGTGACTCAAACACCGATGCAGCTCCAACAGACTCGCGCCTCATGTCCACCATATTCGCACGCACAGGAGTTCACTCCGTCCTCGAGCACGATCAAATCATCAACTCGACCGCCGGTGGCCGCAAACGCAAAGTCCAAGCTGACCCAGCCTTTATCCAGCGCGAAGCAAAGCGACAAGCCGCCATCGCTGCCGAGCAACTCAAAAAGAGTATGGAAGAAGCCCGACAAGTTCCCGTTGGCGTGCCTACCTGGACAGGTCAATTCGGCGAAGCAGGCCGCCCCGAAGCGCGCGGCACACCTAGTTCACGCGGTGGTCGAGCAGGTCGAGGTGGCCGCGGCGGCGCAGCACCGTCATCTACATCCATCTTGTCTAATCTCGCCACGCGACAAGGTCGACCTGATCCCACCAACACTTCAGCCACATCGTCGCGCGCTTCTACTCCACCACAGTCGTTCCGCGGTAAGCGCATGCTCGAAATGATTCGCGATTTCATGATGACGCATGGCGGCGTGGTCCCGAGTCAGATGCTGATCGACCATTTCGACCGGTATTGTCGTGCGCAGCCCGGGAGGAACGAGGAGTTCAAGGAGATGTTGAAGATGGTTGCGACATTGGAGAGGAGCGGGAGTGCGCAGAGGGGCAGGTGGGTGCTTAAGGATGAGTGGAGGACCAGGGGAAGGGTAGCGGCGTAGTAGGTGAAGTGATGTGTGCTGATATCATGGGGGACATGTGCATGGCAAAGTGAGGAATTGACGAAGCATTTTCTGGGTATGGTATATGGCGTTATCGGACGTTAGGGAAGGGAAGATACCACTGCATTTCTGCCAAGTGCTGGCATACATTCCATACGCGATGTTGCGAAATACACATAGAAATATTCACGAACACCAATCTCGGAATCATCAATCATTTGTGACAACGCTCGGACAGTTGTAGTGAGCGAGTGGTGGAAGAAATATCGAGGGAAATTCCTCGATGTCCATGAAGCTTGAGCAAGACATTAGCAGGCTTGCTCTGACACGGCGAGAAGGAATGTGTACTGTTTTCTTCTGAGAACCGCTGAGAACTGCTTGTCACAGTATATCAAGCTTGTGAATGAGCTGTGCGTTTTCGCCACATGTTGACAGAGACGAAGAACACAATGTGCGCCACGTGTAATGATTTCATATTGCTGATGCTACATTGCCAGCGTGACATGCCTTCCACAACACAAAGACTATTACATCCTGTTCCCTTGTAGCTGTCCCCGTCACATCCGCCTTTTGCGAAGATTAGTACTTATATGCTTTGCCACATTGCCCTGCCGTCAGATAAAGCCTCACACCATGCACGCCATGAACGCCATACGGAAAGGTATCCCAAGTAAATGATTGTAAATGCGCCACAACGAATTGCCATCGCTAGCGCCTGCTCTGCTTTTTAAATAAGACCATAAGGAGTGTGATATGCACAGTTGTGAAGGTATGAGGAATGCCGTTCCGTTCGTCGTAAAGTAGGTCGGATGCCGTATCGCCAGATATGTTTTGGATGTGAGAATGCGCTGGTCGTTGATCACCACAGGCCGAAGTTGTGCGTGAAAAAGAGGAGGGAGGCGATGGTTGTTCCGGTCGTGAAGAGGAGGACCTTGAGTGTCATTTGCTCTGCGGCGGAAAGCGCACCGTTCTTGACACAGTTTGCGCATTGAAAAGCTATTGGTCAATTAGTCATGAAGTCTAACATGTCGCACTAGAGGAGACATACCACCCCAAGAAACATAAGGCTGCGGTGTGTACATGCCAAAGGTGAACTGGCTGTAAGCACCTAGGTAGCCGGCTCTTGGCGCTGCCGTGACTTCGGACGAGCTGTCGTAAATCATGAGCGTGTACTTCTCCGTCAGGAACGGAGCCTGGCCACTCGGCGTATTCTCAGTATCCCAAAGCACCCTTGTGTTTGTTGCCGACATGTTGACAGCTAAAGTGTACGTGGCCTGGTTTGCCGAGCAGGAGGCGAGAACGTCGATGTATGATGGCGTTACTGAGAGCGAGGTGTAGTTCCAGGCGAATGTCACCCAGTCGCCGACTTTGTAAAACTGGTCGCCCGCAATGGCGTTGGGAGTTACCATCGTGATGCCTCCAGCGGGTAACCGAGGATCGAAGCTTGTCGACTTGGGCTTGCCAGTGGTTACTCGTGTGCCCTGTGAGTCTGACGCCTTTGCGGAGCCGCTCGCTTTGTTCGTCTCGGATGCATTGTCCTTGTTGGTGGCGGACGGTTGGGTTGATGATCGTGCCGCGGCCGAGCTTTGTGCTGCTTGTGATGATTGTTGAGAGTCTGGGCAGAATGTCAGCAAGGCTTCTAGCAATCTTCAAAGGATACGTACTGTCGTCTTGCCGTCCAAAAAGCACGTTCTTCGCTTCCAACATGCCGTATATGTTGTCAAAAGCCTCGATGGCACTGACCGCAGATGACATGGCCACAACAGCCGCGAGCAACTGAGCTGGCCTCATCTTCAAAAGATGGTATTATAAAAGGTCCGGATCCCGATCGAGAAGCTGCGAGCTTCTGGAGAGTGCGACGCGGGGAGAAGGCGGGCGGATGGAGTCGTGGGGCCGGTAGTGCAACGAGAATTTGGTGTTTCGTCGGGATGTCAACAAGGGCGATTACGCGTTCGGAAGGGGCGACACAAACGACTGCTGCAAATCTCCCACGTCGAAAAACGAGCGACTGGCGAAGGAGAAAGTGAGTCTGGAGGTATTGGAAAAAGTTGGTAGCGATTGACGATGGTAGCGAGGTGAGAATGGTTGACAGCCGTGGTAGGGGTGGAGAGCTGTGCCAGGGGCGTTTATTGCACTAACCTGATGGTGAGGTAGCGCGACATTTCGCCGCATTATTATTAGCAGTGATGATCCACCCGTATTCATTCACATCATCATGGATCTCCTTTTCAACGCTTCTGCGCAATTTCGAAATCCTTCGCTTGATCTTGAAGGCGTGTATTGCTACTGCGATGACCAGGGTCGAGTCTCAACTATGCGCGGTCGTGCCTGCCGCGTGTCTGGTGCTTGTTCCCGATCATGACGCCTCGGTTCATGCGCCTTCCGCATACGATGTTCCGTTTCTTAGGCGATGGGACTTCATCCTTGCATAGCCACTCCTTTCAGCCTCTGTGGTCTCCGCCTCAAGCAATCAACACACGTTTTCATGCAACCTCGTCAGCTGTTCTCACCGTTGCCATGAGAGCAGTCCTCGCTGATTCAGCTCACGTGTCTCTTGGAATTTCGCGCGTTATATTTCCGTTTGCTTGTCTCTCACTTTGCACACTTCGGCCGTTCGCCTCTATGCCTCGAAGTTCGTAACATGTTGTCCTTACGACTATACACAGCGACCCGCTGCACGAGCCATTGAAGCTGTTCAATTCCTCCTATGGCGTCTCATTCCGTGCACAGTTTATCGCAGAGGCCGACTTCGGGATAAGTGTGCACACCTGCAGCATGCACGCTTATGAGCTGAGCCAAGCAAAGTCCTGAGATATAGCTTTGGCCGAAGTCCTCAGCTGATCACCGACCAAGCATAACACTGTCCACACTGTTCCCATCTCCAGCTCGCTCTTCGCAATACCCGCGTAGTCGTAGATTGATCAGAAAGCTTGAACGTAAGTCCGTCGTCATACACGAAAACATCATTGTCGGATGGGCTGGGGAGCCATCCGCGCGTGGGACCATTACTTTGCTCATAGAGTGCATATTGACAATGTTGATATGCACATGGAGTGCTTTGCATCTGAACGTACCGCAACCCGGTTTATCATCGACCGCGATTTTCTTGATCAAGGCTCCCTATTTCATCTTGGCTCTCATCGCGCCCGGATACTTCGTGGCGTGCGCCATTCGGGAATGGATAAACGCGCGAGACCTCACAAGGACGATGCAGCGACACTCACCAGTAGGTAAAATATTCCTGTTGAAAAGGAACCGTTGATTTTGTGAAAGATCTTGACGATACTGTAGGCACATACCACATGGACAACTGTATTCAGTCACCTTGCAATTACGAATGGCATTACGTTCCAGACGCGTCCCAAATCTCGCATACTATATCCCGAGGAGCTCCTCTGGGCTTACCGCAAAGGCATTCCAAGTCTCCAGCCTTGAAGGCCTCCGTAATCGAAGACTAGAGCAACGCAAGCTGGTTCACCAAGACTATAGCCTTTTTCCAGATCATTTAATTTATGGCTCAACTTATCGGCAGGGTCAGTTTTCGCCTGACAGTGACGCCACTTGAACTGTTCACGTTGGGCTATGTCGTATGTGCATTTGGCATGTACTACCGGTGGTGGCACAAACCTTTCGACATTCACACTTGCTGCAACGTAAGAACGATTTCGCGCACCGCTTCTCAACAGCTAGAAAACTATCTTCAACATGCTGAAAGAATCCGAGAAGTGGAGAGGCTCCATAGCATGTGACCCGACGATAACCCACCTTTGTACAGCCGCGATCGAGATGCCGATGAACTGGCACATGTATCGAACCTCAGACGCAAGTCGTTACTTTGGATTTCTCAAGACCCGGCAATGTTGGCCTCTTTTCTGGTCTTTACCATTCTTTTCGGTGGATGCCATCTGCTTGGGTGGAATTATCCTCTCCGTACCAGTGTTGGCTGTGGAGGGTATGTAGTATCCCTTGTCTGATTTTACCACTACTGGTCACTTTCGTGCAAATAGCGTACGGGCGATTGAACAAGACGACCCGATTTTCGATGTTCAGATTCGTTGGAGGGTTCACTGTTCTGCAAGTTCACATATACTTCTTTGTGCGGATATGTCTCCTCGTTTAAGTCTTTCTTGCGTTACGCTCTGTGCCTACAGATGTCTACGAAGCCGTCCCTTGGTCTCAGTACATGTCTCATCTCTAGCGCGATCATATCAACAGCAAATCAGTATACCAAGATCAAGACCACTGTTACGTTACCCATTACTCTATGAAGTTTCAATCACCGTTGAGAGCTTATAGTAGTGCCAGAGATCGGTACCTATAACCACCTCTCACAACGATGTGACTTGTGGCGTGCAAGTAAGGTTGCACGTCTTTGCATGAGACAATTTCGATGTGCCAGAGGTATTCTCTTTGGATAAGGTGCAAGGCTTGCGTAAGCCATTTCGTTCATGACTTCTCTAGTACTGCAACCTAGATAATTGCGCAGTGGAGCACGTGACGGTAGCAGATTCTGAGTCATAATCCACCAAAATACATGTGCAACTTACGTCTCGTAGCTACACGTTGTGTGCTGAGCTTTTCTCATGAACGCAGTCAGACATGTTTCCAGCTCACCTCGTTTCTCCAGTCACACCTGTGGCCCGATTGCATCCAGCACTTACTTTCGTCTAGCGGCCTGCGGCACATTGCTGGTTCCTTCCGCGACACCACGCGCAACGTCACTGCAAGGAGAATAGCGCAACCGCACGATCATCTCCATCCTTCACTCTCCACATCACGCTCACGGGCCGCATGGCTCGCGCCAGCCCACAGATTGCACCCCGCATTGCTTTTAAGCGACCTCGCATTTTCCCAAGTACCAATGGAAGCACTACCGAATCAGCCGTTAGTTGCACGCAACCTTCCCAAGTCGTTACCCAGTCACGACCCATGCATCAGCACCTTTATACACAGCAGGAACAGAGCGGCGAGCGTCCCTTTTCCGTGGAGAGCAGCCGTTGCGCGCTGAATTTGCAGGTGCGGAAGATGTAAAGAGAGACACCCAGCATGCTGACTCGATCGTGTTTGCAATCACGAGATCGAGTCTGAGTGCGCACGGAAGCAACCAAGCGAGCAGCAAGACATTCAGGAGCAGTACCGGCAAGTGGACAAAAATTTGGAATTTGGCCCCAATCGAGATGCAGAAGTGCAACAATTGGTTGTCGACTCCAGGTTTACCATCGAACCCTGGGCTATATCAAACGCACGTGTGAACCCAACGCTGCACCTCTGATTTATCCACAACCTGGCCAGCTCAATGCTATCGCCAGCATCTCCCACAACCCAAAGCATTCTTGTTGCACAAACGCGGGGAACTCGACGAATGGAAGATTCTGCTCCGCAACATGCATGTATTCACAAATTGCAGCTGTTGATGTTGAAGCTTAGCACCACGGCATTTGGCTCTGCCGCGTTGGGACGAGAAGCAGGCATTGTGACTCGCTGATGAGCTGAAGTTGAACAGGCTTCTCCTGACTCGGATCCTTGTCGCTTCCTGATCCTGGTGTCTAATCGCCAAATGCATCTCGACCTCGCTTTCGCAGACCGCGCAACGCCATGGCAGGGTTCGGACATCACGCTACCATTGTTAAATGTCCTGCACTCGTCGTCCACTAGCAGTGACCGCGCGTATGTCCTTTATGGAATAATTGACCACGTCAATTGAGACGTCTCTACTCGTGCGACAGCACTTCTGATGATCGCGTCCATTTCATGAGAGATACAGGTCGCGAAGGAAAATCGGCACAACATGGCCATTCACGCGCGACTTTCGGTAGCACTGGCCTTTGCTTTGACAAGCCTTTCGACCGTTGTTGTAGCCTTGAGGTGAGACTTAGAACAGCGTCGCGGAATAATTACTGACCAACGCAGGTTCTACAGTCGCCACTTCCTTGTGGGCAAGCTTACGGCTTCGGACTGGGTCATGTTGCTGGCTCTGGTAGGTCTCGTCTGTCGCTTACTGATCATTACTGAACCTGTTTAGATTGCAGCATGGGAAAGCGTAGTTGTCAACTGGTTCATGATCCATTTCCTGGACTACAGCAGAGTTCATGTAAGGCACATCAAACCTCGCATGATTGTATTCGCTGAGTCGCGCAGGACAGAGGCACTTTCGCGATTGTAGCGACAGGCTCGCTTCTATGGATGTGGATATATCGAATAAGCTACATCCTCGACCTATGCCTGATCAAGACCTCGATCCTGCTCTTCTACAAATACATCGCATCATCACGCAAGAGTTTCCACTATCTCGTCCAGGCACTCCTCGCCATCATTCTGCTTGGCAGCGCTTCGATGATCGTTGCATCCGTCTTCACTTGCTATCCCGTCAGCGATGCTTGGTCATTCACAGTATTCGAAGGCGGCTTCTACGGCATACACGCAACGCAATGCTACAACCCCATTCCCTTCTGGCTTGCCAATGCGACATACAATCTGGTCACAGGTAAGTGTCGGTGTACGAAGCGGTTGTGAGACATACACTGACTTCTTACCTTCACATTTGGCAGACGTCATGATCTGGATACTACCGATAGTGTTCTTCCTGAACTTAAAGACGATGAAGCTGCGCCGTCGGCTCGAACTTGTCGGGATATTCTCAGTCGGCATCATGGCAATCGTGGCATCGGCAGCTCGCTTGCGCGTCATGGTCCTCTGGCTATCCGACTTTATCAAGGGCGAGGATACCTCAAACCTGATGATTTGGAGCCAGGTCGAGCAAAACGTCGGCATCATCGCTGGCTCGATCCCGTTCTTACGGCCAATATTCCGCAAGGCGCTTTTGAAAGCAAGAAGCACGGAACAGCCGAGCCCGAGTCCAGCTGTATGTCTTATTGGCGATGGCACGCCCGATGCGCAAGTCATGGCTCGCACACCGATCATACCCTCGCCGAGTCCGACATTTGATGGGAGTAGGGAGTTCAGGATGCCGCCGAGTAATTTGCCACCAATCGAGCCAGCAAGGACTCAATGCTCCTGGGGCTCGACTGCGTGGGACGGAAGTCAGGTTCGCCAGGTGCTCAATACATGAGACTTCTTTGGCATTCCGGAAACAACACCAGGGCCCGTACTCGCTCAAAAGACGGATGCTTGATCACCTGAAGGACCAGGACCGCCACACGACCTAAGCAGCCATGTAGATATGCGAGTGCTGGCATGTCGGCGTGATGGGCAACTGCCGAGTACACATATCGCTATCCCGCAACATTCGGCGGTTACAGCATGTTAGCTCAAGGCCGAAAGCAGATTGACAGCTCAGGGCCAGGGAAGTAACACTCGCCACGATGCCTCCGAAATGAGGACAAACTGGGAAATATGGGTGGTTCAGCCGTCAATAGTTGACACTCATTGTCATGCATCAGAAGGACAACATACGCCTGCAAAGAACCTATGCAGAGCCGCAAGGGGGTGACCAGAGGACATGCGGATGCACATGATCGTTGTAGAGGCACTAAACGTGTTTTGAGTTGCGAAAGCTGGAGGATATGTTGCTAGATTTTGACCAGGTATAAGCCATGCACTGAAGCCAATTCCGCACTTTGCGTGAATAGTGTTACAATCTTCCTTTAAACGCCGCGCTTATGCTGCACGCCAAATACACCCCTCCCTTTCCACTGATTCAACGAGAGCCATTCCTTCGACCCCACTAGCTTCGAGTTATACCTCCACGCCCTCCGCCCTCCGTCTAAACGCCTCCCTCTTCTCCGCCGATTCTCCCGGCTCGCGACCCGTCGCTTCAATGACATCGACGCGCTGCGGCTCCTCCACCATATCGACCCTCCCCGGCCGTCTCGGGCGAATACTCGTCTTCTGAATGATCGGGTAAAAGTACGCCGCCTTTTGCAACTTGCCCTGTCTTAGACTGTCCTCGCGATGCCGCTCAGGATCATGCAGCGCAAGCGCAACCACATCGCCGTAATGATCGACCGTATCGCCGACCTGCTGACTCGTCTCGTACGTCCTGACATTCTCAAACTTGAAGCTCCGTCGCATGTTCCCGTCCTCGTCGGGCTCGGCGGTGTCAAAGTCGACAAATGCAGGGTCTTCGGGGTCGTTTGTGGTGAAGTTGCGTTTTATGCCAGCGACTTTGGAGCGCGAGAACGGGAGGAAGAATTCGAATTGAAAGCGCGGAATGGGCATACTGGATGTCGGGTCGGCTTTGTGGGCTTCGCGTTCTTGCAGGTAGGTTTCTTGGTCTTTGATGGTTTGGCCGGCGGGGCGGAGGAGGGCGACGTCGAGGCGCGGGTCGTAGGAAGGGTCGAGTGGGTTGTTGATGGGCGGTGCCATGTACTTGAAGACCATGTATGCGCCGGTGTCAGGCGTGGCATCCCAGTCTGGTAGGAGCGGATAGGAGTCGAGCAGTTTGAGGCTGGGGTTGTGCGGGTTCTTGGGAGCTTTCCAGGCGGAGCGCTCTTCTGGGGTGGCTTCTGCGGCGCGCAGGTTTTCGGCGCTGTCTTGGCCATTGTAGGCATCTGCTGGATAGGCGATGTTGAAGCCCTTGAGAATGTGCCGGGCGATGTTGATGGGGTCGTCGACAGAGGTGTCGCCGGCTCTTCGCTTCTTGCGGATGCGCATTGTGTTGGACGAGCTACTAGACTCGAACTTCATGCCACCCGTCGTGTGCGAAGTGCTGTACTCTGTTCGGCGCAGGAAGGAGATGCCCGTCGCAGCGCTGGTGTTGCCCTTGCCGAGCGCATTGGGCGGCCGCATGAGCGCTCTATCGGCGGCGCTCAGTGGCGGCGGGTGCGGCATGGCCTGTATAGCTTTTCAACGCGTCAGTCGAAGAACATAGAGCGCGTAATGAAGCCATCCATACCAGATTCGTCTCCATCAAAAACCTTTGGTATGCCGACCAGATCAATGGGCATGCCCAGCTCCGCATCCGCCTCGATGTTCAGCGGCTGCTCTCGCGCCAGTCTTGACGCAAAGCCTGCTGATGTGTATTGTCCGCTCGAGAGACCAGTGTTCGGAATATCGAGTAGCTTGGGAGGACATGGCGGCGGTGGCAGCGCATTCGAGTATCTGATTTTCGCAATATAGTCCTGGTGGACTACTGGCCGGCCGGCGCTCATGATGCCGATTTGGGGACTGTAGTAGCTGTGTGGTGGGCTGTTGCGCGGTTTGGACTTGCTCAAAGAATGTTGCAGGAGCTCGAGATGCCGACGCGACCGGGAAAACGATTCACCTTCACCGCGCCAAGCTTACGGGGTAGCCGCGTCTCACACGCAAGTCGACGCCAATCGCGACAGCAACAGAAACACTATTGCAATACTGCTGTCTTCTCTCACTGGAACGTTAAGCCCGTCGTTGTTGCATGCTCTCGCATTGAGCTCTCATCATGCCAATTCAGAGCGCTGTATGCGTAACGACCGTGATAAGTATTAGGTATAGATATCCATAGACCCCTCTCCATATTTACAAGTTCGCAGCTACTGCCCATTACCAAGGCGTCATAGGTTTGATATGCATCTAGGCATCTTTGCCGACTCCTCTAGTCAAACGCCAATCGAAGTTCAACCCAACTATCGCCGCTCGCAGAGTCGGTCGCTCATACGATGACTAAAACCATCCGCCTCGCAATGTTTCCGCGACTCGGTGCTGAGGCTCCTTTCGATTCCAATCGCTGTTGCTGCACGTTTACTGGACCTTCCTGGCATTAGCGAGCTTCTTCTCACGCCTCCTCTTCGATGCCTCCGCGCCAGCCTCAGTGTCAAGGACAAAGTCCCACCACCGGAAGCTGCTGGCATAGTTTCCAATGAACTTCTCGTGGTGGACATCGTGATGCTCGGCGCCGGCCCAGAAGGGCAGGAAGTGGTGCAAACTCCAGGGAAACTCGTAGCCGCTGTGCGCATCGATGGCCTGGAATACACGGAGCACGATCCATGCGTACATAGTCAGAATGTGGAGATCCTTGGTGATTGCGCACCAGATGATGGGACAGAAGACGGTTCCAAAGCCCAAGACCATGACCTCGATCGGCGAAGCGTATTCAGCAGCCAATCCGAATGGAGCAGAGTACTGGTGGTGGATCTTGTGAATGTTCTTGTACAGGAACGAGCTCGCGTGCATGGCGCGATGCGTCCAGTAATGCCAGGCATCCTCCAGGACGAAGAAAATTGCGATCTGATATGCCATCTTCCAGGGGCTAGGGAACGGAACCGAGGTCTCGAGGCCGACGTACTGGCACATTGGGTGGAACAACCAGATCTGAGGAAGCTCGACAGTGAAATGTGACAGGAGGACGAGGAGGGCGCATTGTGTCTGTTCCCAAGCGGTGGGGATTTTGTTCTGCCAATTTGTGAGCCGCTGTTGCAGGTGGCCCGAAAGATGTTGCAGCATACCTGTTGAATCTTGTACTTCCTAAAGTATGGGATGCAGTCGATTATGATCCATGGTAACGATCGGCCGAAGTAGAGGGTTTCGTGCATGACAAAGGACATGATTCCAGTAGCCAGAACATCGTTGCCCATCCATGTGTACCATGCAAGCCAGAGCTTCTCGAGATAGTTGAGCTGCACATTGTACTTGGAGATCTCTTCAAAAGAGCCCCAATAGGTATCCTGCGCCATTGGCGTCAGAATTGTGGTTCCGTTCCTGGTTGCTATTAGCTTCGAGTCGTTCGTATTCGGGGGCAGTCGGGAACGCACATTTTGGCTGTCGCGATAAGAGGAACAACAAAGTGATGTTGTACCAATCTGAAGGAAAGAAGGAACGACTGCAGATGAGGTGTTGAGGATGAAGAGTGAGAGCCCACTGCGCAGTAAAGAGAAGAGCAGGCGTAGGGGAGGCAAATTAAATTGGAGCTGTTGAAGGCGGGATCGTCGCCGTACGATTTGGCAGCTTTCAGGGACCGTCCATTCCGGCCTCCTAGTGCCTGCCAAGCTCTGCACTATGTCTCGATGAGATCCCAGCCCAGCCAATCACGCGCGTCTCTATACTCGATCTAAGCTCGATTGGGACAGGGTCTTTTCACCGCCTGCCCCATCGTGGAGAGACTCTGCGGCCACGGCTTCTGTCTTGCCGGATCATTCGACAGACATCCAAACGTCTTTCTCGGACATCATGTCACCGTCGCCCGATATGTTCCCTTGTTGTTCATAGTTCGTTTTCAATTTTCTGAGCTTTCGCGGCTGTGCGGTGGCGACAAATCACTGATGACGCGGTCAATGAGCTCCTGAGCTACGCCGCTGGTCGACCTTCATTGGCCGAGGAGCTTGGGATTTGTGACTTTCAGTCCTGTGCAAGGCTGCTACATACTGACTATACAACTGCACAGTAAACAGCGAAAGGCCAACATCGAACAGATCTGAAGAGCTTGGTACCGCTACTTTGGCCTTGCTCGGTCACCACGATGTTTCTAGGCACCAACCATGTGTCAGTCATTTCGACTTTGAGTCCAGTCAGGCTCAACTATCTTTGATGAAGTAGTGACACACTATCGCCTCCGACATAACGTCTGGAGGGGACCACAGTAGTGTCGTCAAAGCCTTACCCTTAGCACTCACGTTTTGTATCGATCGATCGATCGAGAGCTGTCTCATCAGAGCGCATTTGCAAAAGCAAAGATGCCTCAGCCTTGTCTCCATCACCATGCAATCATGCTCAGCCTTTCTCTGTACTCTGACGTGGTTGGCAGCTTGCAGTCCTCCAGAGCCTTTCTACCCCTCTCTCAGCCTTTCTGATGGCTTGCCTGTCAATTGTCCTAAGTCTTGTTCCTCAGTCGGTGCCGACCTTTCTACACGCATATCGTCATGAGCCATCACAAGGTCATCATTCGAGCAGATGAAGAACATGGATCCGAAATACGCGCTCGCACTGCTGGACGAGACCTGGTCCTCTCTAGTGGTCACTTCCACGGGGCTGATGCCCCGGCCGCGAAGCGTAGCAAGAATGGTGGGAACGTGAAAGTTGAGCTCAGGCGACGGCAAGGTGGTGGTTTGGAAGCTATTGATCGAGTTTAAGCTGGGTCGCGCCATGTGCCGATAGGGCAAGACTTGCACCTAAGCGCTGTGGGCGGCGATGGGGATGACGGTGGTATTGGAGGTAATGGCATGACTGGTGCACGAGGATATGATGGGGACTCTGCTACGAAGAATAGCGATGCTACAAGAGGAGGCGATGGCGGTCCAGGAGGGAAGCATGTCCACCAGTGCATCTCAAGTTGCAAGGGCCTTACGATCTTACAGCGGCGGCCGAGGGTCCGATGGGGCCGATGGTGGGTACGGTGGTACAGTCGAAGTACGAGTCAGCGAATTCGATATGCATCTTGCATACATCGTCGGGTGGAATGTCAATGGAGGGACTGGCGGGAAAGCGGGTCACCATGGCAGAGGTGGACAAGGTGGAGCTGGAGGAAGAGGAGGTCGAGGTTGTTCATGGCAAGAACATACCGGATACAAGCAGGTCTGTGCACCCGATTGCCAGTATGGAACCTCCACAGGAATGACTACGACCAGTTCAAATTGTTCGCTAAGGAGCGGCGTTCCCTTGTACCTTGCGATCGAGCGTGGCGCGATCTCAGATGGCACGAATACGCACGCGCTGAACAACGTCATGGCTTGCATACCCGCAAGTCATGCTAATACGGTCCGAGGTGCTCTCAATAGCTCGGGCAATAGTCGTGCTCTGACACAGGGAAGATCGAGCGGAGCACTAGTTCCTGCTGGCCACTCTTCCAACTGTGAGACCGTTGCGACATACACGACTTGAACAAGACCCTCTGCAAGGAGTGGCTGCGATGGGCCTCGAGGACATGCTCCCACTTCTCCAATGTATCCTGGCAATCACGGCGCCTCAGGCCATGGCTCAGTAGTGGTCTTTGACCCCTATCACCAATCGCCCAAAAGATCCTTCACAAGCGTATATGAGTTCAAGCTAAGAGACTTCGATGTTACCGACGAAAATGGCGATGATATCTTTGAACCTGGAGAGTGTGTTCTCACTAGTGCTCTGCAGGTCGAAAACACCAACAGAAGCGCAACTGGAATGCCCACGCCCTTGTACACCGAGATTCCCGCCACAATGAGGGCTTGTTCGTGGTTGGCAATTGTGCACGGTCGGGAGAAAGTCCCTCTACCACGCAATATAGCCCCACGTCAAACCAAGACCACGGACGGAGTCATCTGGGCGAAGATACAATTTGCTCCAGATGCTTTGATCACAAACAATATCTTCTCAGCGGAAGAGCAGATCCACCTTGATGCAACAATCCCCGATATTGAACGCGAAGTCAACAATTTTGATCACATGAAGACAATCAGGATCCAATATCCGCTATTTCTTGAGCCAACGTATATCAAACATCTGGAGTGCATACCTTTCGGCTGTTTAATATCTATCAAATGGCCGGTAAGCTGTTCTACAAATTAGGCCACGCCACAATATGTGGTTCTGATAAAGAAGCGTAGCTCAGCAATCGATCTTCCAAGGCATTGGGCAGTGCAACGTCAAGCAACCGCGAAGTTTTGTCCAGTATTGAGACTGAGTCCTCATCTGCACTGCTCAGCGACCCGCTTGGTTCGCCTGCAACAGTCGATACCCACACCGCCGAGGAACGAATCACTGGCATCGACGCTTACCAGACCCACGAAGTGACCAAACGCTTGCACATTGCGGAGGATGCAGAAGAGTACTCCAGTATTCGGATCTTCGTACGACTACACGCGACCCCCGCTACTACTGCTGTTGAACACGACTTGCCAGCTCCCGTGCCCATTGCAATGCAGACCCATGAGGTTATGGTGCAAGTGACGAATCGCTATCAGTGCAATCCAAGCGCCGAATATCTCATACTCACAAGCAGGTCTACGACCCAGGAAACCCTCGAGGGATGGCGACGCTTCATTCGCACCGAATCGCGAGGATCTGCAGATGTGTGGAACATGTGTCAGTATGGCAGCATTTGTGAGAAGGACAGTGACATGACTGTGCTGGACAAGTATGCTGGTAGGACTGTCCTGGCTTAGGACGACAGCTTCGAATTCCAGATGGCCGGACGGCGCAAGACTTTCGATTTTGTAGACGCCAATACCTCATCGGCTGTGTCTCAGAAGCACACGAGCTTCATCTTCGCGAAACAAGAATCGATCAAGGAGAAAATTGCAAAGGCCAAGCTCAGCGCAGTTGTCCTGGCATCAGCGAAACCCATCCACGTGAAGCTTCTGGGCGCATTGAAGCCCACTGTTGATGGACACAGAAACTCACGTTCTGCAATGTACGGGAAATCTCAACCGCAAGGGACGTCGCCTGGCGAGGAAGCTAAGACGAGTACATCCACGCGATCGCTTCATCATAACAGATAATCTGGATGGAGCTGGCCTTATAGTGTTACACTGTAGCCCGCAAGGTCAGATGATTAACGTCGATTCGGTTGGACAACGAATTGAACGCGGGGCATGCATCTCGGGCTTGAATCTGGCGGAGGCGTATACGCTTGTGTCCGGTCTACCATTCGTCAAGAGGCTCGACATGCTCTACGATCACGTCAGAAGACGGCAAGTTTATTCAGACTTCATCATACTTTCCATAAAGCATTCAGTGCTCCGCGACCTGCACGATCAAGTCACAACTCTCGCTCGTAGACCTCGCTGGTCCCACACTCTCTTCAGCTTCAAACAAGAACAGTTCACGACCAATTCCCTCCATGGCGATATACACGACAAGTTGGTCACTCTCTTCTCGCATGACATCTGCCAACCTCTTGGAGGTATTGGCCATCATGACTTGTCCGATATAGCGCTTGAGCTGCTATCCTCCGTCATCTTGTCTGCAAGATGTCAGAGTTTCACACAATTGCTCACGAAGATCTTCAATCCATTCCGACGGACGCGCTCACATGTCAAGCGCGGGCTTCTCGATCAGGTCAGACAGCTTATTGAGTCCAATGCCACAATAGGCGACGCCACCGAAACGGCCAATGCAAGAGCTCGCTTCAAAGCATTCCGGAAAGGCGTCAAGCAGAAACTCACAAAAAAGAGTCACGGCAATACGATATCGCAGCGAATCACAACTCTGACTAAGGGACAAATTCAATGCAGTAACGGTAAGGGTCCGACACATGCTGTTCCTCTCGATAACGCTTTTCCAAAGACCAGATACATCCCGCCCAAAGAGTTGGAAAAATGGCATATGTCTCACGAGCAAGCCAAAGCGCAGCAGCTGAGTGACATGGCTCTCATAGCTTCTCTGGAGGAGGATCTTGATCTTGCTGTATATGAAGAAACAAGGCCTACAGTTCCGGAGCCGCCTCTCCTCGATGCAATGGTTGCTGAATCATCGTTGGAGTGGGCAGACGAAGTAGCTGCTAGTCCCGTGCCGATTCGCAACGAGCTGCATAATTCCGAAAGACGTGCAACAACTACCACAGAAGCACTCATAGAAGCCGATAGTCAAGCCCGAACCGCTTCACAGACTGGTATATCACACGATAACCTTGTCTCACCACTCGAACCGTGGTTTCCGGACGCTATGCTCGAGCTTCCATTGACGAATGCGTCTGAGCTACCGGATCAACATATCTCAGAGCTCCGAACCTGCGCCACGCCTGAGTTGCCAGTCTCGCGCACGCCTGAGCTGCCAACAATGGCAACGCCGCAATTGGCGGGCGCCGGCATGAATCTCGCATTCGAAATGCCAACGTATCTTTCGCGTTCTGCCGCCTCTCCTGTCTTAGGCGGGGCCGCTATTGCCGCCGCTGCGAACCGAGCCTTCATTGCTATGTTGCTAGCTGTCTATCTAGATCATGCCACAGACAACATACCCGTCGAAGACGTTGATTAATGCTGCAAAAGTAGCAAAAAAAGGACACGCTCTCTCGGGAGCTCTCTCGGGAGTCCTCCCAGCAAGTTGTGCTTCATCAGCCCCCACGTATAGCAGGCCTGTCAAGAAGGCTTTCCTTTGATTGGCTGAGAGGTTGTATAACAGAAGAGGTTCAGAGAGAGGCGTGAACCGCGCCTTGCTGGCAGTCTGGATATGCGATCCAGACGCGAGACTTAAGTTTTGTCTGACTTGGTCTGCGACTAGTGGGGTCTTGAGAAGTGGTGGCTAGGAAATTAGACCATGTTGTCTAGGCGAGATTGATGAGCAAGGCGAGATTTAAGTAGTATATGTAGAACAACAAGGTAGGATGATTTACGCCGCCGACGGTTGCTGAGCCGAAGCACAAAGGAAAAGAGAAGATAACCAGACCAACAGGCCTGTCTGTCCCCGAAGATATCATCTCTCTCGACTTGTTGGAGTCTCTCATCACGTCTAGCTAGCGACCCAATTCGTTCGGTTTCGCCAAAAACCACGCACCGCTCCCGAAGTGATATCGATGCCTCCAACCGGCTCATTCTATACAAGCTACCCTCCTTCGCCCTTACAGGGCAAGAAGCAAAGAAAAAGGTTGGACCCAGTGAGATTTGAACTCACATCTCCCGCAGCACATTCTCCACCCGAATAGGCTTTGTTACTTTTCCTCCTTGAGGACCTAAGGCTTTGTTGGATTCCCATAGAAAAGGCTTCGAATGTGAGATTACTGTGTGCGGGCGTCTTCACCACTAGACTATGGATCCTTACGTATTTGATGGCGAAATGGCAAAACAATCACATTGTATATGCCGAGCAATCTAGAGGTGGAATGAAGCAAGTCGTCAAGACGTTGCCGGCGCCGAATCGATAGAGGCGGGGTTAGAGACTGGCATATCGCATATAGTCAGCATACACATATGGCAGCATATCTCGAAGAATTCATGATGATTGTATTGTGTTTCACTCGAAACGACTCGAACATGATAATAACTTCTCTTCACATCTCACTCAAACACTACAAGCTAGTATTGATACTCTCCATTGCCATAAGAAGAAGAACACTTCAGAAGCGTCTACATCTACCAGCTTGAAATGCCTGCCTGTTGCACCAAATCATTAAAAACTGCGAAAACCACCAAAAAGAAAATCGGACCCATGGAGATTCGAACTCGAGTCTCCCGGAACACACACTCACAACCAAAGGGATTCGAAAACACCACCACAGCGAACATCAACTCAGAGACTCGGACTCAAGGAGTCGGAAGGATTCAAGGACTCGGATTCACGGATTCAGGATTCTCGTTGATTCGGACTGCAGAGCTTGGTGCTCGAGGACTCGGGCAATAAAGGTACAGTGTGCGGACGTCTTTACCACTAGACTACGGATCCTAGGGATATTTTGATGAAAGGTCTGAGTTTGCCATGGTATATATCGGCTAGGGAATTAAGTTCCTTGTGCTGTTGTAGGTGAAATTGAATGTGAGTGAAAGTAGCGGTCGAAATGCGGCAACGAGACCATGGAATAGCGAATTTGAAATTATTCCTGCTACACCTGTAGCTCCAAGTAACCTCTCCTGGTATCCAACGAACGTATGAACAATGGTATCATGCTGAGAATATACAATAAAAGCCTCACTCCGGCGCCCAGCCCTCTCCCTCACAACTTCCCAAAGTTTCTCGTGATCATAACCACCAACCCGGCAATGATCTTAATCGCAATCTTGATCACAAACACCACACTCTTAAATGCAAATGTGAGGACATTGATAATCGTCCTCGTCACAAGCGGCAACTTATCCGCGTCTTCCTGCTTCTTCCGCGCCTTCTTCTCCTCTTTACTCTCCTTGCCTTTGGTCGATTTATCCTGCCCATACCACTCGCCCAGCTCGATATCCTTGTCGAAACTCGTGCTTGCACTACGACTCGTTGCCGAGCTCTTCATACTTGACGCAAACTTCTTCAGGCCGGCAGGCGCCTTGGTCTTCCCGCCAAAGCCCTGGAAGCCCTCGATAAACGACTCTTTGAAAGCTTTGGCGGTGTCTTCTTTTTGGTGCGTGAGGAGGAAGCTGGGAGGTGGGGGATCGAAGCTTTCCACGCTTCGGTTGCGCGACTTGCGGCCGCGTGTTGCTTCTGCGACGGCGACGGCGAGCATGGTAGAGGTTACGACGTCGACGAGGAAGGGGTTGCCGAAGCGCGATATTGCGCCGAGATTGAGAGTGAGTGCGTCGTTGGTGAAGTCGAGACGGCCAAGAATGGCGTCGTCAGCGGTGGCATCAGTCGTGGTGGGGAGTTGGCCAATCGACATTTCGGATGGAGTCATGGAGACCGGGCGGTTCATGGCATCAAGGCGAGGCGGCGGTGGAAGTGGGGAGAAGGCGTTCGTTCGGGGTGTTGTTGGGGATAAGACGAAAGGGTTCAGAACGGTGATAGATGCGGCCTTCCGTAGGGTAGACTGTGGTGTCATAGGTGTGCCGTAGATCGCAGTCACTGGACGCGTTGAGGGTGTGTTGATGACGGAGCAATCACCTTCGACCTTGATTGGGAAGGTGCCGAGTGTAGGATGATGAAGCTGATATGATCCTTCTGAGGGAATGTGCTTTGCCCAAGGGTTGGCTTGTTGTTCAGGATCATCCTTCGTCCACGCGAGCGCACAGCATTCGCGCTGAGCCGCACCAGCCAAGACATCTTCAGCTAATCGCTGTGCGGCAGGCGATTGCGCACCAGGGTCTGCCAAGGCAATGTGTGACGCTGCCGGAGAGTTCGCTGCCGTATCCAGCGCTTGGAGTGCGGCCAACTTCGGATAGATACTAGTAAGCAGAGTTGTGCTTTCTTGTTGATGCGGGTTGAACATCCCTGTATCCAGTGTCGGCGGTGCAATCAGGTCCAGGTGGGCAATCGGGAGCACTCGCGGCTGTGTCGGATGGTGTCTCTGAACGAGCAGTTCGTTCATGATGCTGGGTACAGCATGTCCTTGTGCTAGATTGGACTGGGCAAGACTGTAGAAAGGTAGTGATGGTGTGGTGCCAAATGTGATGGTAGGGTTGGCCGCGGTTGCCCGGTGCATTCGTAAAGTGTAGATCTGAACAGCAGGTTCCTCTTGACCATTTGTAGCCAGCCACAGATTGTCCAATAGATGAGAAGGAGTAAAGAAAGGTCGTGGAGGCGGAGGCGGAGCAGTCGAACTATTTGATCGGACATTGCTATGGGGTATGTAGAAATCGGAAGAGTACGGGGACCGGCTGATCTGTGTTCTTGTAACGTGTGTTGGCGACAGTTGGGGAGGCTGATAGGCTTGGTTCCTCAGTGGCAAAGTT
Organism: Setomelanomma holmii; assembly: GCA_010015745.1. Taxonomy (NCBI): domain Eukaryota; kingdom Fungi; phylum Ascomycota; class Dothideomycetes; order Pleosporales; family Phaeosphaeriaceae; genus Setomelanomma; species Setomelanomma holmii. The sequence goes on from ML978218.1 coordinate 106,045, forward strand.
GAATCGAAGACGGGAAACATAGATCGAATAGGAACCTCTTCTTGCGGTGACATGCTTTGTACCCGAGTTGCCGTACTGTTCGCGCGTACGAGAGTTTCGCATGTTGAGAATGCAGGCGATGCTGCTCGGTTTCGATCCGGTGTGGTAATCCGCGCTTGTTGTATGCTTTGGTCTTCGAGTACTGACAAGCATGGCGAAGGTGCTCGCGGATCTTGACTCCTGTAAGAATTTTCTTGCACCGCCGAGCTTGGAGTGTACGGCCGGCCTTGAGGAGGAGAGTCGAACGTTGGCATGCTCGCCTGTGGCGGCGTTCTTACGGCATGTGAGTTGGCGACATGCGCTCTAGGAGGAGCGGTTATTGTCGAAGGTGGTGGAATTGTGCTGGAAGGTGATACAGGAACGGAATTGACCTGAATCACAAGCTCATGAAAATCTGCTGGTGGTTTGACGGTTGTCTTGCTCTCCATTCTCGCTACCATTGGTTCCGATGTTGGCGGGTTGATGTGAGGGCTCGGCCTTCTATTGGGACTCATCTGTCTTGGTGCCCGTGGAGGAGGAGGAAACAACTGGAGTGCTGGTCCTGCCATTATGAGTTCTCGATTCGACTCTTCTAGGGATGACTGTCCCGAAAATAAATGAACTGGTGGTTCGAAACAATGCTCAATCGCACAAAAGAGACGTTGGCAAGCTCAGAACAGTAACACCAAGTGCACAACCACGGTACGCATGCCTAGGACGTCGGATAATCTGGGGATAATGAATACAAGACGAGCCCGCTTCAACACATACCGAAATGTCGGTAAAGTTGCGACCTTGAGTCGAGGGCAATAGCGGTTCAAATGTGCTTCCCTTGCAGAGCTACCCATTTCGGCCATGGTGGAGGTCAGAGGCAGCCAATCAATGTAGATACTATCCTGGGCGCTTCTGTCAACTGATGAGCAGCGGCTATAATTTTGGTGGTTGGCTGTCGATGCAGTAAGCGCCAACGCTGCAAGGCTAGGTGGAGTAGGCTGCACGCCCGCGCAGGCCCCTGCGATACTCGTAGGTCGCGATGATTGGGCGGATGTAGTGTGCCCTGGCTGTCACGTACATTTGGACGACCTCGACCGGCGGGCCGACGCGATCACCTCGGAGATCTATTTCGAGAGTAACGTACCTTGACAGCGAAGCTCTCTGCTGTTTCTCGCCGAATGCGGGGATCTATGCTTTGGGCTTTGAATTCCCTCGTTCTCTGGCATATGCGCTCGAGTTGGCCTTTCAGCACTTATCCAGTTGAATGCACCTCATTGCTGCAGTCCTCCTTTCAGACCGCACGCAGAGATGGTGGTCGGGAACATGAGATTTGGCGTTGATGCGATTGCGAATCGCCGTCTTTGATGCTGGTGGCGCGAGGCTGAAAGCCATGAGCGTTCGGCGGTTAGGGGAAAGTTGTGGAGCTGGCATCACTGTGATGGCTGTAGCCGCCCACCTACTCTCAATGCATGCTAGGCGCGAGCGACGCGATTGCTTGATTACAGCACCTGAATATGACTGGTCCAAGGACGCAAATGAAGTTCTTTGAACCCAAAATTCCCTCATGTCCTTCATGAGCCGTCAAGAGAGTCTGTGTCATCCGCGCGTGGCGAACAAGAATAATGCGATATGGTGGGATGTGGCTATCAGAGCTGTGGACAACGAACCGTGACACCAGCCAGCGCTCTTTGAGTAAGGATAGGTACAACAAGGCGTCCTGGTTGTAATAAGGGTCAAGCCGTGAACGTGTCCTGCAGGGAGCGTCTAGGCGTGACCTCGTTGGCCCCGGCTTTCACGCGAAGACACCACGCTAGTACGCTTATCGATAACTCTAAATTTTGGCAGCAGGGAAAAGTTCGTCATGGCTGAAGGCAGCATCACAAAGCCATCACGATGCCTACCGAACTGGAAGAGGTATGACTTCCTCCGGTATCTCGCACGTCGGATCGCTGATACCTACGCTCTAGCTAGTCGAGTTCCTTCATCATGGCAACACGCAGATTCGGCAGGCTGGTCAGAACAGCCCCTCCACTCCACCTTGAGACACTACTAACTAACATTTGACAGCTGCCGAACATCTTGTGGGCTACTCCCAGTCTCATGTGACCCTGTTCAAGCGCAATCAGCTCGAGCCTATAAAAGACCTGAAGCTCCTCGTCAAGGACTATGCGCCCATAGCTAAGAACGCTCTCACCATCCTCATCAACATCTCTTCGGATGCCGAAGTCCTCAAGTCGCTCGCCAAAGATGACGCCCTCCTCGAGACTTTATTGTCGCGGATAACAGTATGTTAGTTCACCAGCATAGACATGCCCCGAAGGACGACCAGCTGATAGCAGCCTCAGAACCCAAAGGAGCAGAGCGCGAATGAAATCGCAATGCTGCTCGCCAACATGGCGAAGGACGACTCTTTGCAGCGAGTGCTGGAACTGAAGCGCGATATTCCAAAGGAGTTATCTACCTCACACTGGGCCATGGACCAGCTTATGGACTGCTTCGTCAAAGGCGCTGCGGGCGCGTACAACAAGCATGCGGATTTTGATCATCTTTCGTACTTCTTTGCGGATCTAGCAAGATTTCCGAAGGGCCGCGACTATCTCACAACAGCCCAGGAGCACGACAGCGACATCATACCCATTACCAAGATCCAAGTCTTCACAGACCACGCCTCACACATTCGGCGACTCGGCGTAGCCTCGACGATCAAGAATATTGCCTTCCTCGTTCCTGCGCACCCTGTCCTCCTATCGAATCTCAATCCCGACCCGGCACTGCCGCCCCCGTCGATCGGTGCGAACCTACTACCGTATATCCTACTCCCACTCATGGGCCCCGAGGAGTATTCGGATGAAGACACAGAGGGCATGCTCGATGAGCTGCAGCTTCTCGAGCCGGATAAGGAGCGAGAAAAGGACGAGGATATCATAAAGACACATCTGGAGACTCTGTTGCTGCTGAGCACAACAAGAGAAGGCAGAGACGTGCTGCGGAAGGCCAAAGTCTACCCAATCATCAGGGAGTGTCATTTGCACGTCGACCACGACGACGTACGAGACGCCTGCGATCGAGTGGTACAAATCATCCAGCGGAAGGAAGAAGGCGAAGAAGAAGATATACCAGGTATGGCTGGAGGAGACAGTGGCAAGCTGGTGGAGCTAAAAGATGAAGAGGATGAGGACGACAAGATCGTCGATATCCTATGATTCGATGCTACGAAACGCCCGCTATGCATATATGCACGATATACGACTCGTCTATACGCTCCTTCTGCACACTCACATCTTGACTTGTCTGATCTCATCCTTACTACTCCTCCCACTTTTCTCATCTTCCTCCACACCCAAAGGACTCTCGTTCCCCGTCTCAGCCGCCACTTCCGCCAACATTTTCTCCTCTGCCCCCATCCCAGCCCTTTTCTCCACATCCCCATCCGCAGTTTTACCATTCTCAAAATGCGTCTTTTCCGTAATGTTGGCCTCGCTGACTTTTCCATCCGCACTATCCTTGTTCTTCTTCACCATGCTCCACCCACCCCTCCAGCCAACCCATCTCTCCTCCCATGGTCCCCGCGCAACAATCGTCAATATTGCCGCACCAATGAAGCCCACGCTCGCACTCCCAGATCCAACCCAACCGGCTGCGGCGTAGATATGATTCCCTGCCGCCGTGCCGATCAATTGCCCGCAGAACGTAGACACCATAAACGCCGTATTGACGCCATTTCGACGCTTGGGTTCAATTGAGTAGATGGAGCTGCGGTTCGCAATCTGCGCAGTCTGATTGCCAAAGTCGAGCAGCAGAGCTTGCAGAACCGGTCCAGCAACAGTGAAAGTCCCGAGATACGTGCCCATGCACACGCCAATAAGACTGCACGTCAGTCCAAACAGCACGGAAAAATGCGGCACGAAGCGATCCGTGACCGTGCGCGCGTACACTGGGCTGACGAGCATACCCGCAATGCCAATCAAGCCAAACAGTCCAATCGTCAGGCTGGAGTAGTGGTATGGCTCCCCAGCAAGCAGAAACGTAAGCGTCGTCCAGAAACTCGTAAACGGCGCCGAACACAACAAGCCTGCCAGACACGCCTGCACCAGCACGGGGTGTTTAAACAGCATCTTTACAATATCCAGCAATATCGTAAAGTAATTCATGCCCGGATTCGTCGCGGGATAATCAGGCATGAATAACCACAACAGGACGAAAATCAGGTATTGTAAACCCAACGCCATCCAGTACACGGCGCGCCAGGTGACGAAATTCGTCATTGTGCCGGACAGCACGCGCGCGACGAGAACGCCGAGCATCAAGCCCGATACGACGATGCTGAGGGCGGCGGCGCGCCTGTTTGGGGGTGCCAGGTCGCCGACGAGAGGGAGCATGAGTTGTGGGGTGACGGTTGTTACCGCTGTGATGAAAGAGATGGCTGTGAATACGCCGAGGGAGTTGGTTACGCATAGGCCTAGCCTATCTGCTGTCAGCATGTCATGTACAAGTGACAACGAAGCTGGTATTGTGCAATGTTCGCTAGGATGAGAGAGGATGGTAGGACGTACCACATCGTCGCGGTGAAGAACACCAAACCACATACAAACGGCCTTCGGGGCAGTAAATCGCCCAACGGACATAGGAATAATAGGCCAGCTGCGTACCCAGCTTGCATGACGGTGGGGATTTGTGCGACCTGCTCATACCGGACGCCAAAGTCGTGCGCTAGGATGTTCAGGATTGGGTGGTTGTAGTATAAATTCGCGACTGTGAAGCCTGCTGCGAAGGCAAATAGAACATCTGGTTGACATGAGTATATGGGATGGCAATTGATGATAAAGGGGAGGGTGAATAGTACTCATTGACATGGAGAATTGAGGTGGTTTCTTGGGATCCCAGCGGCAACTTGGAGGCGTCCATGTTACAAACGTGTAGATGCGTCGCCATATTGATTTCTTTTCCTGACTCTTTGGTGATTCCAATTGCGCTCCCGAAATCGACGTGAATAAGTTCGAAGTCTGAATTTCCATAATCGGCTCGCTAGTCTCCCCGCCACTCTTCCCAATCGCAGTCGTCATTGCCAGCCAGCGTTACACACGTATTCCGGCTCTTCCAATAATACCAAAGAGAAATGAATTAACCAATAAACAATGCAAGTAAGAGGAAGGAGTGCAACATGCAGCGCCTACGAGACGTCCACGCGAGTCGCGAAAGCCATCCCATCATGCACTTTTCCCTTTTCCGAGTCGCTTCGGCAAAAGGTTGAGGAGCCGGGCTGATCTCATCAAGCGGTAGCGTTGTTATTTCCGATAACGCCGGCTAATCAGATGGATTATAAGGTAGATGGATCTCGTACCGATTAGGCAGGAGACGCCGGCCAAAATGTCGCTATCTGACAGATGAAGATGTTCAAGGCGTTGCAAGTTTACAAGTTCTTAATAGAGCTTAATGAGGACGTATGTTAATGTTGGGAGTTTTTCGGGTTGTATTAATGTTGCCTCTTGGGCGCTCTAATTTGGTTTTGCTGTGCATGAGATGGGATGTTCATGTGCGTGTAATGCCGCTCAAAACGCCAGGAATATGATTCAAGTCCTCCACTTTTGCTCCATCAGGTCGTTCGGCTTGAAGATGTCAGAGTCGAGCACATGGCGGAACACATCCAGTGAGTGTATCCGCAAACGTGTCCCCGAGTTCTATGCAGGCTTTGGCTTCGCGGCGTTCATGACCTCGTTGATCTTCTCCTCCGTCGGCATCTGAGGCAATGGAGTAAGCCAGCTAGTTTGCTTGTCGAAAGAGCTCACTGCCTTGACGAGCCTAATGAAAAGCTGGCTGTTGCTCTTGTCGACGCGTCCCTTGAATTTGGTAATCAGGGTCTGGATATTCATGCCCTTCTCTGGCAAAGAATCATAAATCTCCTTCGCGGAAGGAATCGCGGGCTTTGGAGACGATGCAGTAGGGCTACCAGCACGGCTGCCGTTGACTTGTGAGGAGGCTGCAGGACTCCCTGCACGGCTTTGACCAGGGCTACCGCTGGGCGAACCCATCACTAGCTTCATCTTGTTCTTCTTTTTCTTTTCCTTTCTTGCTGCATCGGTCATCTCGCTGTCACTGCCAGAGGCAGCACCCTTGAGATGCCCGAGCGTCGACTTTCGCGAACCATCGAGGAGTTTGTCGCGATTCTTCTTGTGCTTCTTGCGCGATGACTCATTGCCACTGGCTTCTGAGAGGTTGGGCGACCCGGGCCGCTTCTTGCTCTTGACGTCGACAGGCCTATGAGACCCAGAGGGAGTATTGGTGCCCTTGGTTGATGCCCCTGATGGTGGATTACCACCGTCTGGTGCCTTCCCGTTCGCTTCCACTGCCTTCTTCTCTTCCTCCTCCTTGGCACGCAATCGCTCGGTCTCGGAATCCGTTTCAGAGTCACTTGAAGTGAGATATGGGTTTTCACCGTCGCTATCGGCGTAATCGAATCGTTTCTCTCGCTTGATCAAAGTCTTTTTGACGACTTTCTCCATGGCTCTCAGCTGCTCCATCATCTTTTCTTCGGCCTCTTCCCTCCGCGCGACTTCAGCCTCGTCAGGTCGGTCAAAAGCAGGGGCAGTCAGCCGGTCTCGCTTTAATTTCTCTTCAGCCTCCTTGACTTCTTCGGCGTCTCCTTCGAACAGACCATTGAGGCCCTCCTCGTCGTCGGCAAAATCTTCTTCGAGGTTGAAATCGATGTCGTCGGCATCAGCTTCGCGCTTTATAGGGGCGTCGTCATCGGGCCCTCGCCGCTGACGCCGTATTCTACCCTCATCGTCATCACCTCCTCCTACACGTGTCCTCAAGCCTGCCCTAGCTTGCGAACGCTCGTGCTCTCGCTCCCTCACAGCAGCTCGTGCCTCAATGTTGCGTAGGAAGCCAGGGACGTTCTCGACCTTATACATAACCTTGTCCAGATCGTCTCCAGTTGGCTTGACTTTACCCTTGACGCTGAAGCGGTACCATCGCTCCATGGGAGCCAGGCGGACTGCGCCGTGCGGGTTGTTAGGATCTGTGGAGAGCATAACATGTGCTTCGGACAGCTCCGACTCGTATGTGCCAACCCAAGTCTGCTTATTCTCGAAGTCCTCCAAGTGCCACGGAAGTGTCTCCTCGTACCGCAACAGCTGTCGCTTCTTCGCCTCGGGGGTGTCGTCAGGCCGGTACTTCTGCTCAGTCTTCTTCTGGAAGGCCTGGGGCTTCGTTTTGCCTGTGGGTGCGATCTTGGCCTGATTCTCGTCGCGAATCTTGCGACGCTCTTCCTTCTGCAGTTCGATGCGCTCGCGTTCCTTGATCTCCTCAAGATCCTCCTTGGTCTCCTCTTCCTCGAAATGCGAGCCTACACCACTCGGAGGCGCGCGCGGGTCGCGACGATGCAGGCGGATGGGGGGTGTAAACTGCTCCTTGTCGTTGATGTCGACCCGGCCCTTGCTCTGTAGTCGTATGACATGGTGCCGCAGCTCCTTCAGATCGCGGCGCGTGACGACCAGAGGGAATACCTGTGCGCCCTGTTGCATAAACTCTTGCTTTAATGCCTCCTTCTCCTGCCTACTGTCACCACCAGCCGCACGTCTCCCCTCATTCATCGTTGTCAGAGAGACCATTGGACGTGTGATGTTCTTCAGCGGCCTTCGAGGCGCGCGCAGTGGGCCGCTGTCCTTCTTTGAACGCGGTTTGGGGCGATGAACAGGCAGCTGCTGGCCATTCTGTACCGTGGGCGCGGCGGGCGCGGGAGCTTGGCCGTTCATTGCGACGCCAATGTATAGTGGTCGATAGAGTGTGTGGGGAGACTTGAGTGAGACCACTATGTGCGCGAGGTTGACGGCGAGGTTGAGAGTGAGGTGGAGGAGATAAAGAAGCCGCGTCGGGCTTTGTTAGAGAATGAGACAGAGAGCAATGTCCCACAGTTCCAGGCAGGCGGAAGCGTCACAGCTCCACACTAGTACATTAGCGCGCCAAGCCTAAGCTCTCCCATTTCCCAAAAAGTGACACCATGAATTGAGGCATTGCACTTCGCGAATACCTTCAGGCGGCAACGTTGAATTGCGCCTTTCCCGCAGACGCCGCTACGCTTGCTGTTGTTGCCTTGATCGCTGGACATACCGATTGCTTCCGCGAGCAAACGCAGGTTCCTCATCACCCTCACTGTCACCTTAAGAGTGGAATGCACATGACGAAGTCGTTGCTCGGGTAACTAATTTCGAAGGCGGAGCAACATACTCGAGGTGGTCCTGGATCTCGGACTTGGGTCTGTCTCCTTCGATTCGGTAACGACTAGCCAAGCAAGACGAATCTCGCCTGCAACCTCGACAATACTTCAACATCATGGCACAGAAAAATGAGTCAGACATCACTGGACTCGAAAACCAGCTGCGAGGCATGATTCTGGGAAATGTGCGCATCGCAAATGGCCAAGCCAATCCAGATGCCTACACCCAACGTGGAAGAGGGCGGGGGCGAGGAGGATTCTGGCGAGGCAACAAGAACCACCAAGGGCACTCCGAGCATGAGCATGGACCACACACTCCTTCCTTATCATCAAATTCATCGTCAAGTCGAGGTAGAGGGGATGGCTTCCATCATCGCGGACATCGCCATCATGGCCATCTACCCGGACATCATGCTCAAAACGGGCCCATCACTTCACCAAATGGACCTGCACCACCGGGCCCAAGAGAGCAGGGTACGACGCCTTCAATACAGCCTCAGCATGCTGGTAGACTTTCAGCGGCACATAATACCCAAAGCAGCCAGGGTCCCAGGATTTTGCAGCGTTCGCATGATGCTAAAGCTCACGGGCAGAACGGCTCATCAGGGCCACATCAATCCCGCCCACAAGGTCCTCACCAGCCCCGATCTCATGCTGTTCAGCCCCGAGAGAACCCAGCGGCCCAAGTCGAGCATCTGGAAGCCCTAGCTGACCAAGAGATTCCTAAAGTAGTGATGGGTCTTGCTGAGTTCGAAGAGAAGGAAGCATTCAGAAGACATCTAGAGAGTGTTTTGCAGCAAGCGTTTGCAGAGCAATATTCAGGCGACATCGCCACGATCTCTTTGGTTGGATTCGGTAGTCTAGCGTCCGGCTTCGGTATGCCTGGCTCTGACATGGATCTTGCTGTCGTTCCCGGCTGGAAGGATCCTTCGAAAGCTAACGAGATCGTCATTGACCGCGAAATACCGCGCTTGCTTGAGCGAGCTGTCCTAGACGCCAAGATGGGTGGTCGTCTCTTAACGCGAACTCGAGTGCCAATCCTCAAGGTGTGCCAGAAGCCAACAGAGACTCTTTACGACGCACTGTGTGAGGAGCGGAAGAAGTGGGATGAGCTGCCTGAAGAGGAACAGTATCCTACTGACGCGCCAGTCGAGCCGTCACCGTTACCCGACTTGTTGGTCGATGTAGAAGGTGCCAAATCAGCGGACAGTGTGCAGCCTGCGGAGAGCCCAGGACTTGGTGACGCCTTCCCAGAATTGGGTTCCGCACCTCCCCCACGGAGGAAGAAGCCCACACCAAAGACGTCCGCGGATGCAGAGACAGCAAAGGCTGTCACAGCAAAATCGCCAGTTGAGCCTCAACCGACTGGTGATACTGCAGCTGGTGGACAAGACAAGTCACACCAAAATCGTCCTCAGCACCACCGCGAAAAAGCTTGGATGCGCGAAAAGGTTCTTGGTCCTCTAGACTTCCCCAAAGACGGCGTTGGAATCTTATGCGATATCAACTTTTCTAACCCGCTTGGCATATATAACACCCACATGTTGCGTTGCTATTCACTTACAGACCCTCGGGTTCGCCTCATCGTCCTTTTCGTGAAGTCATGGGCAAAGCGCCGTAAGATCAACAGCTCTTACTCCGGTACTCTATCCTCGTATGGATGGGTCCTCATGGTATTGCACTACCTCGTCAACGTAACGCAGCCACCGGTCTGTCCTAACCTTCAGCTTGCCGTGCAACCACCCAAGGACGTAGCTCAGTTGGAGGAGTTCTTCAAGAACACAACAATCAGCGGCTACACAGTTCGCTTTTGGCGAAACGAACAAGAGATCATTCAGGCAGCTCAAGCTGGACAGCTTTCGCAAAACAGGCAATCGATTGGTTCCCTCCTCCGCGGCTTCTTCCAGTATTATGCCTCAATATCTGCATATAGCTACGGTCCGCGCCCTCCACAGTTCTACTGGACCAACGAGGTGCTGTCGCTGCGCACACCAGGTGGTATTCGATCAAAACAGGACAAAGGTTGGGTCAGTGCCAAGACAACGGTCACGGCGGAGAAGAAGGTGACCAATCGGTACCTGTTCGCTATCGAGGATCCCTTCGAGCTTGATCATAACGTCGCCAGGACAGTTACACATCGTGGCATTGTTGCAATTCGAGACGAGTTCCGACGCGCTTGGAGGATATTGAGCGCCATTGGAAGGGGTGTGCAGCCAGAAGGAGGTATCTTCGATGAAGTCGTTGAGAGCCCGCTGCCACCTCTCACACCAAAAGAAGCGCCTGAGCCAGCGGACGAACCAGAGACGGGGACCATTGAGACTCTCGGTATCAACGGAGAGGAAAACAGTACTCCAGGGAAAGTGCAACAGACGGAAGAGAAGCCTGCTGGCTTGTAAGCTATGTCGACAAGCTAGCGATATCTAAGGCTCTCATGTCTTGTCTCTTCTACGTAGCGGCTTTACGACATTACGACATTTGCATATTCAGCACGCGTTATAAAGGTCGAGCATGAAGGAACAATGCTGTGCCGCCGTCCCCTTTACCCCAACAACACCCAGTCTTTGTATGATAGTTCTTCCATGGAGAGAGAAATCAGCCACCTTCCAAGATCCGTTCATAATCACACTGGATGAATTTCCGTCAAGCGCCGTCATTCGTATCTAAGTTCCATTGAAGATCTTGCTTCGTGACAAGATGAGTCGAGGTAACATGGTAAGAGAAGACAGCTACGATAGGCGAGCAAGCACAGCTCGAGAATGATCCTAGGAAAGAATCAATTCTACCAAAACTATTAACTGTTTGCATTCTCATATCACGAACAAAAAGAGTGGAGCCATCGCAGTGTGAAGAATCGTGAAGCCTTGACTTGGGAACGGACTAGAACGCGGGAGTAGGCTGTAGCTGCAGTGAGTACACCCGTTCATCGGTACTAAGTAATGCAGGTCAAGACCCAGCCAATGATTATGTTGCGATGCGCGAACCAAATTACCAGCCCAGCCATCGCTAGGCAAGGCCAACTTGCTCACCTTTCTTTCTCCCTCCCTCACGACCTTCACAGAAATCTCTCCTCATTTGCAAAAGTTCATACCAGTTATGGCAACATGCTACCAAATCACCCAACAAATCGGCCGTACAGCGCACAAAATAAGTACATGTTCTGCGAAGGGGACACCCAGTTCTAATGCTGAAATTACTATAGTAGCGTGGAGACTCGCAGTTCGAAACATGTTATTGTAATACTGGACGACAGGCGGCAAATGACGACCGTGTGGGCAAGCCAAACACGACATGTTGCGGCATCCAAGATCTCGTCTTCAAAGCACCTGAGCCAATGGCATATGCTACTGCATCGTTCGTGAGGCAGTCGCTCTCTATCGCGAGCTCGTTCATGTCAGTGTTGGCAACACCAACCTCGGCGCCCTGGAATCTTCATCGCCCACTGCAGCGTCGGTAAGTCCAAGCTCGTTAGGGGAGACTTCAGGCTCAGCAAGTTCGCATGCCAGAAAACCTGTGGCTCTTCCCGTTGGTCTAGGTGTTGGCCTCGGCGTAGGTGCTGTGATTGTTTCTGGCATTGTGCTTATCTACCCTCGACGGCGGAAGAACAAGCGTGTCAATCCTGTTTCCATGCGTGTCCAATCATTGCACCTGCGATAGCCGCTGTCTGATTGCGCCATCAACTGCCAGCTCTGACAGAACTCTCAGCCCAGCAAGACTGTATCCTGCTTGATATGTTCAGCACGCACCGTGGATACAGTGCACGAATGTGCCGCAGAACAAAGTCTACCAGCAAATTAGACTCGTAGATTCCCGTCGCAATTTGACGGTGAGTCTTTCAAGACAGCCGCACTAACTGGACGCCGATGTCGTCCACGCCACAGTCCAGAAGATTCGAGGTACTTTCGGGTCTACAGAAAACGCCATCCGAATTTCGTTTATCTTGTTCAAGCCGTGTTTTGGACCTGGCCGCTTTTCTCAATAGTACTAAAGATGGTTGAGTCGGCTACTCGGAAATTGCGATGCAGTTCTACATGCTCTGAATGCTCCCCAAGACATGAACAGTTCTGCAGGACATTGTCTGTCAATAAAATTCAGATCCGGCCAACACGAGAGGGGCGATCATCTTGGCGTGTAGCTGAGACTTCTCGAAGGAGACCAGAGCCAGAATTCATGAATCTCTGCCCTCTGCAAATTTAGTAACGTTAGTACGCGTGATAATGATGAGGAGAGGAGAGGAGCAGGACGTGCAGAGCTCTTATACCCGCAGCCAAGACCATCACTGGAGAAATTGGCCAGCTTTTCTACGTCACCGAGACCACTCCACAGCAGAGCACATCGTTTGGTGCTTTGCAAGTTTTGGCATGTCATTGACTCGGTGCTTTGAGCGCGTCCACCTTGGAAAGCAGAACTAATTCCATTTTGAAAGCAAGTTTCAGTAGTGGACAAAGTCTGGCGTATACTTGCACTTCATGCGCACCTCAGAGCCTTCTTTCGCGTCAGTGCCTTTTCTGAATGTACCTGCGAGCAGAAGCGGAGACATAATAAGATGCAAGATTCAATTTGTACACGCTTGAAAGCATGTGTAGCATCGCGTCGAGTTCTCGATGGGGAAGGAGCGACAGACGCAATCATGCGAGTGTCCCACATTGATTTTGCAAATGTGCGCAATGTGCGAAGTGATGAGGAAGAAGAACAAGCATTATCACTCAGCTACATGAGGTGTGGTCGCTTAAGACGCGCGTGTCTTGACTTCACGACCAAGTGCCATTACTGCAACTATCGTGTAAGAAGATACTAGAGTTATAATGCAAAGGCAGCTAGGCTATAAGAATGTGTACTCGCTGCGATGACGTCAGCTTTTGAGCTAAGCCTGGGGCTTTGCTCGCTTGTATGAGGCATACCGGCATACCTACGCTTGATTTGCTGGAATAAACAGGGGTCTGCTGGAAGACCTCAGGCATCGGCCATAAAGGTCTCTCGTGCCCCATACCCTGCTTCCATGCGTATCATCTTGAAATACTCCTCCTTTACTACTCTGGTACCCATATTCCACTTGCTAGCTTCATCCTATTGTGTTTACTTTCTTATCTCGACCCTTGACTCTCAAACACCGCACTACCGTGCGCTTTTTGCGTTGCGCTGCCCTAAGCATGGACACCTTCGAGCCCATGCCTTGGGATTTCGCACATTCCATTCTGGGTGATGCGCAATATGAAATGCGGTTGCGACCTATGACTCCAGCTTGGAGCTCGGCCTTCGACGATGTACTCGGCCTCGACGAGTACTACACTACGAGTCTGATTTCGCCTACTATGGTTGGCTCCTTGGACGACTGTTACGACTCATTCGCTCCGGATTCGTCTCCATGGAGCCTATACAATATGTCCAGGGCTCACGAACCACGCGATGACAGATATGCAACGTCTGCATACGAAAGCTCGACGTTCCCTGATGAAACTTTAGTCACCGTGCCGTCCCGCACGCTGCCTTTGGTCCAGTTCAATGTGTACGCATGCAGTCCTCACATGCCCTGTGATGCGTACTGGAGCGCCAGCCTTTCCGGAACGTACCGCCGTGGTAACCTCAGGCGCCGCACAGGAACTCGACAAACAGAGCATGAGCCGGACAGAGCTTCAAGGACGTGTTCCGGATTCGCAACACAGTCACCATCTTGTGGGGTTCCCGCCGGATCATACAAACATCATCGTGAAAGTGTGGACATTAGAAACATGGTGGAATACCGTAGCGGCACGTCCCAATTGTCCTGTCAGGCTTGCGGCCACTGGAAATGTCACGATTGCTCAGAATTCCATGAGCCTTTCTCTGACAAATTCTCCGATCTCAACTGATGGGTTATTTCACCCTGCAATGAGAGAGATAACATATGCGGGCGGGTAAGTCTCCAATCTTTCCAAAGGCCATGCAATGAAGCTAACGCACACTATTACAGGTTTCGTACCACTTGGCTATCTTCCAATCTCGCTGCATTCTCCTTACCCCCAGCTCTTTTTTTTTTTTTTTTGCTTCATCATTTACTTGGCACCCCACGTTCCCTCGGCATCCATATTGAGCTTCGACAACGCCGAATCCGCATTTCCTATGGAAAGAGGGGAGAACAGCAATGGTTTTCTTGGCGAGGATCACATCGTGGCAATGTAGCTGCGATGCAATCACCGTCAAGAACACATGAGTGTATGCACTAAGTCTGGAGACCTAAACGATTACAACAAGTCTTGAATGCGTGAATGCATCAACACTCAACCGATGGCGGAAAATCTGGCTGCGGCTGCGCAATGCTGGCAAGACACCCGTCCGGGATCACGAAGACGAAAAACTCTAGTGAAGAATAACGCCTACCTCAAATTACACCAAGCATTGCGCACCACAGCCTACGTCCCTCTGCGCCTTCCGTCACGAGACACAAACAATTCAATCGATCCAAACGAAGCAAGCCCTCGAACAACATACCGAGCCATTGCAAAAGATTACCCCACGACGCATCTTACCTCTTTTTCGACCACACTGGCTTCCCCTTTCAGAGACGCGTCGAAGACAAAGAGCTGACATCCAACCACGCAATCACCCTCGCAATCCCAGATTACAATCACTGATTTTTCCTCGATGGAGCCTCCTATGGTTGTTTCTCTTTTCGATGTTGAGATAAAGCTCAACATCGAGTTCAGGAAAGTCCTTGGAAGCCGCTACCACGCCCAAGACCAGATGACTGACGTGGAAACTGCAACCCCACCGCCTTCCCTTGGCCACTATGCTGCCGGACTGGATGAAGATTACGTCCCATCGCCTCCAGCAGAAGACAACTTCAACATCCCTGCCACACCTACCCCTGAAATATCAGCAGCACCCGGACCAACCCCATTCACCCCATCAACACCGAACACTCCATCAGGGACGGACTCACCACCATCAGCAGTATCCATCGACGGGACAGGCACAGCGTCAGACAATTCCTCGAGCCCGGCATCACACAGCTCGCCCACCCTCACATTCGCATCCACAACCCCGTCCTCCAGCTCCGCGAGCCACACACCGCCCAGCTCATCCAGTTCACCACTACCATCCTCGCCCACCCTCTTCCCCTACGCCTGCTCCACCTGCGACCTCGCATTCCGCACCAGTGGCCAACTAATCAAGCACCGGCATCGCAAGCACGAGAGACGCTTCTTGTGTCTCGAACCCGCATGCATAGCTGCATTCCATCTCAAAAAAGACTTGGAGCGGCACGTGACGAGCAAGCATGATGACATGGTGCGCACAGAGTGTGTCTTGATTGGGTGTGGGAAGACATTTACGAGGAAGGATAACATGTTGCGGCATATGCGAAAGGATCATGGGATGGGTGAGGGGCGAAGAGTTGGTCGATGAGGAATTCTCATTTTGTCTCTTTTCTTTTGTGTTGTGTTTTTATGTGTTATCTAGCGAGCCGGTTGGGTAGGCGCATTCTCCAGATTCACGCTAAATAGATTTTTTCACACACTGATTTCAATAAAATGTTAACTTATGTGCACGGTGCGATAGTGATTGGTAAGGCTACTTGGTGTAGTCTCTGCTAATCGATACCCTATTATTATACTAGGCTCTTGCTATCACTTTGTGGAACAGCTCGATGTGCTAAGACTCTACGAACATCTATGTCCAGCACAGCGCCATGACAAAGCCGCTCGATCGTCTTCAGTCCGCCTTTCTCTCCAACCATTGTGAAGTTTGATTCCCAGGTCGGCTTTTCGATTATGCAGTGTGCAAAGTCACCAACCAATCTTTACGTTTGCATCCATTCAAGGGTTTCGTAGAAAAGTGCGAAAGAAGCGAGCGAAAAGGTCATTGAGGAAGGGGCATGTGTCTCCGTGGCAAAAGCCAAATCATGGCAGGAAGATGTCGATGTTTCGAGATCTGCAATGCTGAAAGCAGAAAGCCACTGCGAGGACACCATGAAATAGCGCAACTATAGATTTGTTTCCAGGTATTGATTTCAGTTTGTGTGGGGGTGAAGATTATGATGGCATAATCGAGACTACTGTATACCTTGTCGCCTCCCAGATCCTGTAATGTCGTTTCTACTCCCTGCACGGTGCGCCATGCTCATAATTCTATATCACACCCAGTACCGAAGTTTCAAGGGCCGAAAGGCTGGCTTCACACAATCCTATTCATCCCCTCCAATCCAAAATGTTATATACTAAAAGTGCGCATAAAGCGCTATGGCGAACAAGTCCTTGCAATTAAATATACAAGGCAACTCTGAAGAATGGCCAACATTTCCCGACATTATCGCCGCCGTCTGACAGCATCCCACTATTTCGCTGTCGTGACTACGCCTTCGTACTCCCTGCTCGCTATGTAGTCAAGCGTGCGCTGGAAATGTTTCCTTGGGTTCTCGAGGCTTGATGCGTTCTCGTTGGATTGGAGGTTCGAATGTATGAGCTCGATCAGGCCATTGAGGTATTTGGTGGTGACCTGTACTTCATGAGCGCGGATGGCTTTGAGTATGTGTGAGCATATGGTACTTACAGCATCGTTCTCCTGGTCAAAGTAGTAGACGTATCTGTTCAGGATCTCAACGAACAGCTCAACTGAGACAGCGGCATCCATGCACGCATCGGCGACACGGAGCGCACGTTGTAAGCACTCAAGTACTCGCTTGCCATCACGATAAAGCTGATGTGGTTAGCTCTTTTCATAATCGTTACGTGTTTGGAAGACTCACATTCTTGGGATCTTCTTCGCCCAACGCCCTGATCTCGGTCGCCCACCACAAGTGACTAGCAAGATACACCGCCCGACACTGATCTGGTTTCTTAAGTAATTTGCTTCCGTGGAGAGCACACTTGGTGATCAGTGTGTCGTAGTTCTCCTTCCCAAAATTCCTCGTGGTGTGCAGCCCACTCGCAATCACGCAAACAGCCTGGAATTGTGCTCTCGAATCGCTGATCGCCTCCTCGTAGATGGTAAATGCTTGCGCAAAGTACTCGTATGCAACTTCTTCGAAGTTGTTCTGATCTGCAACCTGACCACAGGCGATAAAGAGGCGGAGAGAGAGGTCTGCAGAGCCATGGACTCGAGTGTAAAGCGTAGACAAGGTGTTGTGCATGAACTTGTAGAGGGCGGATGATTGTGATTGCCAGTTGTCATCGAAGTGTTCGCGCTTCTTGTACTGCCGCGCGAGCTTGAGAGATGCTGTAATGATGGCGGGTGTGGTGTACTTGACGCGCTCGTTGCCTTCCGAGAAAGCTTTTCGCGCTGCTTGTAAGAGCTATAATTGTGTCAGATCTGTATGTGTCGCACTCATATTGGCGCTTACCTTGAACTGTGTGTCGTTGTCCTTGCCATGGATCAAGTGCACTATCCGCGCAAGCCAGCCCTGCTCTTCTATCGTCTCTTCTGTTTCTTGCGCCCGTCTTTGTATGGGTCCGCCTGGGTATCCTGTCGCTTGCTGTATACCTTCTTTGATCAAGACCTTGAGAATCTCCAGTGAGCTCTCCAGGTTCTCCACCGAGGTGACGTAGGTCTGGTTACGCATTAGGCTTCTCGCGACCTCGCCGGCCACCGCGCGCCGTGTCGGGTATGGTTGCGAATGTAGAAGTGGGATGTAGTTCGGTAACGCCAACGCAGTGAAGAGTGATACGTAGGTCTTGATGGGCGAGAGGAGAAGGCTGAGAATTTGGCTCTGCGTGGCTTGCGAGTGGAGGTCGGCACTGTTCTGATACTCGCTGACCTTTTGGTTCGCGAATGTCAAAACCTGGTCGATGTAGTCGAGCCGTTCGGGGTATATGTTTCTGCGTCCATTAGCAAGTACCCCATCCTCTGTATGCCAGTCAACTCACAATGCTAGGTTCGCAAGCGATACAAGCAACCCAATGGTGTCCTGTATTGGTAGCCGCTGCATCTTCACCAATGTCTGCACCTGCTCGTGGAAAATCTCGAACAGCTTGACGTTGCTTGGTATGCCGCGCTTCTTCTCAACAGCACCATCTGTCTCTGCTGTCTCCGTTTCAGTGTCTGCAATCGAAACAGCTGTTGTTGACGATGCTTCTGTAGGTGGTTCTTCTGCGCCCGGTTGTGCTTCTGACGACTCCCCATTTTGTTGTGCCGGTGCTGGTTCAGGCTCAGCTGCCTTCTTCTCCTTCACTATCCGCATTTGCTCCAAAAGCTGTGCTATTGACTCTTCCTCGGTCTTCTTGCGCTGCTCCGGGCTTTCCGTCTCAGCTTCTCGCTGCGCGTATGACGATAATCGGTCCATCAACCCAACTACAATTGCCATGACATTTACGTGCGGATTTAGACGTGCGACAGCGGAGAGGAATTGATCGAGGGTGTGCAGGTGGAACTCGTCGGGGAAGACCTGGGTAACGACTGCAGCATGTTAGCTCTCTTCTTCACGTGCCATAGTTCAGCGTACCTTCAAGCAGATACTCCTGCGCCAGAACATCTCGACACTGTACAATCTGCTCCAGCAGCGGATTCAGAATCTTCTTGTAGTTCTCCAAGTCGACCAGCTGGCTTAGCCTAACCAAATTGCTTCCCACAAGAAGCTGCAGCTCTTGCCGCTCCTTCGTCCGCTGCTCGCGCTCCCTCGAGTGGCCTTGATGTTGTAGCCGCACCCATAGCTTGTTCATCTCCACAAAATTGGTCAGGATGAAGCTGATCGAGTCTTGCAGGTTGCCCTCGGGACCCTCGCCGTCGCCTGTGGGGAGGTGGTCGCGCGCCTGGCCGGCAAGATAGTACCGCAGAAACAGGCCGCGTATAGGATGCTGGACCCCGCGACTCATTTCCATCATGTCCTTCATGATCTCCTTGACCGGCGCATCCTCAATAGCCATATACACGGTACCAACCGTGCACATGAGGTACAGGCGAGGAATGATATTCCCTGCATACTGAACGAGCTCGTACAAGTCGGCGAGGTGGTTGACGGGGTGGTTCTCGCGCAGGTAGACGGCAAGGTGGCGGAGGGCATCGAACACGGCCATGTAGAGCTCATAGTACTGCTTAGGACCGAGGCTGCTTGTCCGCAGCTCTGAAACGAGTGTAGAGCTGCGATTGATTTGTTAGTATCACAGGACTCGGAAGAAATATATGAGGAGCTGCCTGAGCTCGTACCTGCACTTGAGCGCATCCATCAGCTTCCCGGGTGTCTCCAGGCACCGTCGCATGAGCATTGTCTGCTGGCGCACCACGGCGAGGGCATCTTCAAGCAGGCGGGCCTGGTCTTCTACGGGCGGCGGCGACGCCATTGTGAATGTGAGGTGTGGAGAGTCCGGGGTGCGGAGTGCTGGTGAGCAGACAGGCACCGCCTAGTTGGAGTTCGCGGCATGTCAACGGTGCCAAGCGTGCAGGGATGAGAGCTTCCCCTTCGAGCTGCGTCATCACCTGCACTCAGCCATCACCCAACCATCGCACAAAGCTTGAGATGCTCATGATGTTTTCATTATCTACTTGTATCGCATATATCTATCCTTGCGATGCCGTATCCGCAAAACCAAAACCCCAGTCTAATGCTTCCCAGCCGTCTCCGTTATGCCGTATACCGTATCCATTACTCATGCACTAGTCAACGCCATGCTTTGGAATAGTTCAATCCATCTGTCAAAATATGTTCAAGAATGTAGCCTCGCTTCGGGAATTGAATCGACCCGGTCATGCCTGAATACGCCAGCCTGCGTCAAGGTGAGAAATCCTTTTATGGCAAAATTGTGGAGGATGGTGCCACTGAGATCGAGGCTGATGAGGCAGGAGTAGGAACGGCAGGCTCGAATGTCTTAACAGGATAATTCGTATGCCAGAGTCCATTATCGTAGTACTCCGTTGGGCCATCGTCCTTGGGTACCGTGACCGTAATGAAGATCGGCTTGGGAGTTTGGACTGGTGCTGAGCTGCTGCTTGATGCCGAGCTGGAGATGGTGGGTGTTGAGACCGAAGATGAACTGCTGATCGACTTCGAGCTTGAGCTGGTGGCCGTAGGAACTGGAATCGCATCGACAACTGTTGTGGTGACCTCCTGTGTAACAGTGGGTCCTGCATTGACGACCTCGATGGTCGTTGTGGGCTTTACTACGGTTGTGGCTTGCGCAGCTTGGGTGTTGCCGCCATCAACGTTGATGACTGAGTAGTTCTTCTGTCGTCGTACAATTTGTCGTGGCTTTGCATCGAAAGGTAGCGCATTTGCCAAGATGGAGATGCTGGCAAGGATAGCGAAGTGTTGGGTGCTGAAGATCATGTTGAAAGCTGGTAGGAAGCGGTCTTAGTGTGAATGATGCTTTGCGCTGATGTCCGTTGAGAATTGAAGGAGCGTGTAAATTGGATATCGTTGACCTGTACTTGCAGAGTGAAGAAGTGAGTGCAAGATGCAGCTTTCCGCTTATGCAGTGCATCATGGCGAAATGTGGTGCGTAATGGCTGGTGGCAGGGAAATGTGGTGGTTGGTTTTTGGTGAGGCTGGGAGACGTGGCCCGTGCCACCATCGCAACTTCCAAGGTTCTCTTTATCGAACCATGGCACGCATGGCAAACACACTCCGCATCAAATCTACACATGACGACTTACTTTCTAATGCCACCGGGATAAGGGATTCGTCGAGCGACGCGTCCTACATCCATCTAAGTCTGCATCAGAGCTTCTTCCATTCATTGAGCTCGCTGTCATGACCTGGGACAGCTCTTCCCATGTCGTTTGCGTCGAGGTCGTCAATTTCTCGTCACCACGGCATGGATATCTGACGGCACCAAAGGCTACCACTGAATGGCGAAGGTCTGGTTCCAGCGATGCCTTGATCTGGGAATACGGACGACTTTCAGGTACGAATGACATTCTCCAGGTAGTACAGTGCGGGTGCGGACAGTATCACAACCTCCAGATACATTCCCACATCAGGGGTATGGCAAGGAGTGATTGTTATGTTGGAAGAGAGGAGTGTCGGAGTTCCTTCCACTCGGTGCTGAGAAAGAAAAGAGTCCACGCTCATGACTCAGCATCTTGATCTGCGTCTTTGAGTCACGCAATTCCAAACTTCATTTGAGCAACAATATGTCAACCCCATAGTCGCAAATTGGCGAGATCGCAGGTACTAGCTTCCGCAAGCTCGCACCATCTTTACCGCCATAGTCGGTACGTGTAACTCGGCGCGGGTGTTGCTCCTGCCCAGAGTATTTGCACTACTTGCGCATATGGAAAAGTTTTCGGCCTGAGTCACTCCAATTTTCCACTTCTCATTATATATTCGAGCCATCTTGCTTCGATCCATTGTTCAAGACATCCTGTATATTCGTCACATTTTCGAGATTTCTGCACCTAGCGCGACATAAAGCATCACGTCGGCATCTACTTGGAGCCAACTCCCGCGATAATTCTCTGCACCTTCCACTTCCACCATATTTCAAAGAAAAAATCCCAACTTCAACTTCACAACTCCATTGTCGCCACCAAACCACCAACACAAGTCAAAATGGCTCCTACATCACAAGATACGCAGTCAATTACGCATCGTCCCAAGGCATTTCCAACAACACGACAGCCATACTGGCGCGATCCACGGATTCAGGTCGTCGTCGAAACGAGAGTCGTTGTCAACATGTCAGGTGGTTGGGTTGTGGACAAGAAGAAGTATTTGGAGTATCCAGAGGGCTGGACTGGAGAACGGCCGGATAGTGTTGGAACTTGGAATTCATCTACATGAGCTAGCTTTGGCTTTTTGCATTATGTTCAAGGCGTATCTCCCTTCACGCCAAATCGCAAGGAAAGCGCAATGGGCCGACGGATCTTTGGCCGGCCCAGGAATCCCGAGATTGAGGTATCGCTTTCTTAAACGACAGATTTCTCTTTTCATAAGCACCTTGCTACAAAATCGCACCAGTCCTCGATTAGCGAATTCAAAAGTACCGTTGTTCACCAGCATTGTGTGGCGCAGCCTCATCATGAGTTCTAAGCCTCGCGTTCAGGCGCAGTCCGTCCAATCAGCGTCAACAAACTTCGGCCCCATGGGGTCCAAGGCTGAGCTCACATATTCTGCCTTACACCTTGATTCGTGGACTAACAAGTATTTAAGGCACCTCGCCCCAAGAATCTGAGGGGTGTCGCACTTTCCGTCGCGCCATCTTCAGCCTTGTCAGCGTCTTGCATCCTCGGTGACTCGGCTACAATGAACATACGACCAGAAGACTGCTCAAAAGCTCCTCGCATGCTATCGGCGCACCTCGCGCGCAGCATACCATGGTGAAACGGAATCGCCAATATGGACTTTCGTTTGGGCATAAAAATGCCCCAAGCATTTCACGCGCTTCCGAAGACATTTCCTTGTCGAGCATCGACGAAGATCACACGGATCTTTTTACACATGAGCCTTTGGATACGAATCGGCGACACATCCGACTGATCAAATTGCAGCGCAATGAGTCATGCCAGCGAGTCAATACCCACGAAGATGACATTGTATGCACAATCGCTACCTTCCAGTCCGATCGAACTCCGCCATATATCGCGTTGTCATATACGTGGGGTGCACCCACTCCAACACGAACAATACTGGTCAACAGCAGACCACATCATGTGCGGGAGAACCTCTATGCGTTTCTCAGAGCGTTCAAGGACCACGAGTCTAATGAACAGTATCTTTGGATAGACCAGCTGTGTATCGACCAGACCAATACCCGGGAAAGAAACCACCAAGTCAGTATGATGGCAAATATATATCGAAGCTGCCACTTCGTCATCAGCTGGCTTGATCCGAATTGGTCGTCCTGCACCGCAGCCCAAGAGTTGAGATCTAGGAAGTATCAATTCGTCGGTAGGAAGCTCATGAAGTCGATCGAAGGGCTTCTCTACAACCGCTACTTCTCTCGTCTCTGGATCGTCCAAGAGGTCCTTCTTGCTCGACGCGTCGAAGTCGTGTGTGGCAACCTCTGGCTCGGCTGGAATGAGATCCGCGATGCCATATTGAGCCTTAGCGAGAAACGACTGGACCTATTGCCCAACGCAAAGTACTTGTTCACCGGGAAGAAGGAAACACCTATCCATTGGACTAACATCCCCGAGCATCGACTTAACCTTACCCTTAGCGAGTGCCTCACGCGGTACTCAAGTCTGAAGTGCGAAAACCACCGTGATAAGGTGTATGGTCTTCTTGGTCTGGTCGAAGGAGATTACGATGTTCCTGTTATCGACTACAACAAGTCGCTACAAGAAGTGTATCTCGATACCGTGCGCATATTCCTTAAGCCGAACAAGTCCGACCGCACACTTCGAGCGGCTGCCCGAGACGCCCTAAATCTGGGGAGAAGCATGGAGTTCTCGAAGCACGATGTACAAGCGTTGACGAACATGTTTTTGGACGTATCGATACTGACCACAATCAGTGCGATGGGTCTGAAGAGCTCTAGCAGTCCGACTGCGCACTGGTGGTGGTACGAGTCCTGTGGGGAGCAATATTGGTTTTATCGGGATGGGAGGTATTTTGAAATGAGGGAGAATGTGGGTGCGGGTCAGAATTTGTGCTATTACCTTAAGTCACATGCGTGGCGAGAGTTCGAGCAGGTAGCGGATGAGTGGATACAATCTGAATGAGCATTCAAGACTTCTGGTGCACACGGATGACAAAGGTTGGGCAACTATTCATAACTTGCAATGGGTCGTCATGCAATCTCCATTACGCTCACACCGCACACAGCCGCGGTATACAACATTCCCTGGTCCCGAGTATCAATCGCTCTCCAACAGCAGCCGACCTGAAAATCTCCTCTATACTGGTCGACTTCGCAACCTCTCCGGTCATTCTCTTCGAATGGTCTTCAGTTAGTCTCTGGAGAAATGGCGGCTTCGACCATAAAGACACTCGGTCCTAATACCGCTTCATCAGCAAAGCGCCCGAACACAAAAGCGACAAGCACAAAGTACCTACCAAAGCCCACTGTGGGAACACCCAAAATGCTATACGAGCAATAACACTACCCCCACCGACCCACGCCTTGCCAGTGTTCCCTCTTTCTACACGGCGCAAAATGTCGCTCGCAAAGACTTCTGGCTTCATGCCAAACGGAATGTGTTCAGGCTGGTGCTCGATGACATCCTTGATACTCGCGTAGTACGAGTCCTCGGGAAGGTTTACTGGCTGAGTATTGTCCACAAACTTCGTCGCGATGCCACCCGTCACAAGGGTAATCACACGCACGCCAAGCGGTGCCAATTCGAGACGCCATCCTTCACCAGCGATGGTCAAGGCGGCTTTGCTTGCTTGATACAGCGCTAGGAGGAAAATCGAGTCAGCATATCGAAAGTGTACGGCGGCTTTCAGAATCGCTTACTGATGAATGGAAATGGCTGATAACCGCCTAGGGACGAGTTGTTCACGATACATCCTTTAGCCTTGATGAGCATGTGTTGAAAGGCTTGAATCACTTCGAGTACGCCGAAAAAGTTTGCATCGAAGAGTTTTCTGGCTTCGTTAATGGATGTGTCCATGGCGGGCATATTAAGGCCATGGCCAGCGTTATTGATTAGAACGTCAAGTCTTCCTCCGGTCTTGCTATGCACAATCTTGGCGGCTGCGGCGATTGATTCTGATGAGGTTACGTCTAACGCGAGTACGGTAACATTGGATGTTTCCCGTAGGGATTCTGGCACCTTGGATGGCGTGCGTGCAGTTGCGAAGATGTGGTAGCCGTTATCTGCGAAGGCTTGGGCGAGAGCGGCGCCGACTCCACCACTGGAGCAGCCCGTGACGAGACAGGTCTTTCGATTCATGTTCATTGTGGATAAATACTTTTGCTGTCCGAAGGAGAACAATTGATGATTAAATGTGATGCAGGAAGGAAGCTGCGACGGCTTGTAGACAGGCTGTTTGCGACTTATGTACCATTATTGCTGTCACAACGATTTCAAATCTTCTCGTCCGTGGTCAACAGATGCGATTCATTGACGAATGAACCTTCTCATGATCACTGAGTGTGTGAGCAAATGAGGCTCCCGGAGGCGTGGTGATTGGTCCCAATTTCCGGTAGTAGCTGATTGGCCGACAACTCCGGTGGTGAGTCAGCGCCATGTCCCGTCTCCCATCTCACAGGCGGTGCTCAGCTGTTCCACTTTCACACCCACGCATTTATGCCCGTACGCCGGAGCAAAGCTTGCGGTTGCTGCCGTGTAGCCAAAACTAGATGCTCCCTAGGTGATCCTTGTTCGCGATGTGCGAAGCGAAGTCTGGACTGTGGGTACCAACCACCGTCGCATCGACAGGCGAATCGAAGGAATGAGGGCTTCCGAACAATCAAGCCTGCAGCAAATGCTGTCGTGCGAAACGTC
This sequence comes from Setomelanomma holmii, assembly GCA_010015745.1. Lineage (NCBI taxonomy): Eukaryota > Fungi > Ascomycota > Dothideomycetes > Pleosporales > Phaeosphaeriaceae > Setomelanomma > Setomelanomma holmii. Next base: position 131,570 of record ML978218.1, read on the forward strand.
GATGCGGGCCTGAAAGGCCCACCGACAGCATCTCCGCTAGTGTCCAACGTCGTTGCAAGCCACGAGGAAATCGAGGTGGATCTAGCGCAAATAGCCCCCAGCTCGCTGGGCCATCAACCTCCAGAATCAATGAGCTGTTCCGACCTTGCGCCACAAAAGGGTGATCTACGACACGCATTCGATTTGCCGACGACCTTCCATTCTGTAGAAGACAACGAGTTACCATGTGATGATATGTTCTTCCAGTGCGCTTCCGGCGAGCAAATTGCATCTCCATGGTCGCTGGAGTTCGGTGCACCTATGCGGAGTCTCATCACGATGCCTGGTGGATCGTCAACCACGCAAGCTATCGGACCGCAGCTCTCGCAGCGGACGAGGACCCTCCAGCAAGGCTCTCTGACAGCCAAGATGGTATTCGGTCGACTCACTGGTTACACTCGCAAGTTCGCCGAGGAAAAACAGTTGCCTCCGTTTATACATCCATCCTGCTATCCCGGCGAACAGAACCAGTGTCCACCAGGAGCACGTCATCGGTGCTTACCTGGTACGCTTGCTGTTTGCGCCAATCTTGCGCAGATGTTCTACTCTCGTCTACCAGGAAGCCATGGTTTCGTGTGGCAGCAAATATGTGCTCATCTTCGACAGCTTCAATCGGAATATGCAACCTACGATATGATCAACATGTTACAAGGCATGCAGGCGGCTGTCGTCTATGGCATCTTGTGCTCTCAGTGCACCGAGTCAGTGTCAGTGGAAGATGCAGCGTGGCTAGTCGAGACAATCGAGGACTTTGGTGAGCGACTATACGACGTCTGCATCTGGGGCCTGGATGCAAGGCATGTGTGCCTCTCCCGCGTTGAATGGGTGTTCCTGGAGAGTCTAAGAAGAATCTACTGCGTCCTATTCTTGATTGATCTATTGCTGCGAACGGACGGTCCGACACCCGCAAGCGAAGAATGTCCGGAGTTTTATGGCATGCCTTTGCCTTGTTCTCGAGACCTATGGCAAACTGAATCGGACCTGGACTGGCAGAAACGGTACCAAGAACATATCGGGAAAAGAGCAGTGAGAGGTGGACAAGGCCCAACTTTCAGGGATCTTCTCGCAGCCGGATGGCCTTCCAGACAGAAAGACAGATTGATACGACCCGATAACGTTCAATCTGGGAATGAACTCGCGAATTGGTGCGAAAACGCAGATGACCTCTCCATGCTCCTATGGATGGCACTCACTATCGAGCGCGACACGGAGCCACACAACAACTAACGCGTCACAAAATCATGTTACTTCAGAGCAATTGCTGAAGGTAGTATTGCAAGATCTATCCGTTCTGTGGTGTCTACGGCTTTACCAAAACGCCATCAGCGATGCTCTACTCTGGCTTAGGCTGGCCGTTGAGAATGCTGCCATTCGCATTTCCCTCGAACTGCTTCGCATATCCTCTCGCAGTATTCAGCGAGTCGTCCATGAGTCTGGTGAAACCCCAGACGTCAAATTGCACCGCGATGATTCGCGTACCACTTTGAATCATCTGGGGAATCTGGTCGAGGCTCATCACACCACCAAGAGTTGGCAAATTATTCTTTGCGGCCGCTGCGCCAAATTTGCCCATAGCCTCGAGAAATGGGGCTTCTGGTGTACCGCTTAGAGCCTTGCTGAGGTCGAGACCAGCGTCAATCATGAAGTCACCAGGACCAAACATGAGCGCAGAGACGCCAGGGACCGCAGCAATCTCCTCCACATTCGCGACACCCTTGACGGATTCGATTTGAGGAATGATGCACACGTGCCTGTTGGATGTGGCGACATTGTAAGGATCATTGGGATACAATGAGGTTGTAAGTCCGGGTGTGAAAGTCCATGGCGAGAATGAGCGCTGGCCAATGGGGCCTGCATTTGTCAGAATGAGTTGGAAGAGGAGGGAGGTATTTCTTACCAAAATACGCCTCCTTGATGAACTTCTTGACCTCCTCCGCGCTTTCGGTATGCGGAATAATGATACCAGCCGCACCCGCATCGAGCGCTGTCGTCAGACTGATCTCGTCATGTTTCGGTACTCGCACGATAACTTGGGTGCGTCCTTCCGAGTGATGCTGAGCGGCGTGAACAGCGCTGACATTTGTTAGCGCACTCCGCATGTGTTGTTGACCATGTTCGGCAACAAAGGATGTGCGGCTTACTCATGGAGTTCCAGACGGTTGAACATGCCGTGTTCGACATCGATGAAGATGAAGTCGGGCTTTGTGGAAGCAATGAGCTTGGTAACGAATGTGCTCGGTATGCCATGAGCTATGCCAACGAGCGTCTTCGCCGGATCTGCTTGCGCATCCGCGAATGCCTGCTTGAGATTGCCAGGGTATGTGAGCATCGACGAGCGGTAGGGAGCGTTGGCATGGAGCTCCTTCTGCTCGCTGTAGGGCTTGAAGTCCGCCATCTTGAAGTTTGTGAGATTGAATTGATGCGAAGATTAAGGCTTGAAGGTGAATTGAGAAATTGGAGCTGATGCAGGGACTTGCTACACATTCCTCCAACTTTATATACTACTTTCCCATGTACCTGGCTACTTCGTACCCCAAAGCCCAACGAGGTAGGTACATCTCGTACCGCCTCACCGTCGTTATATCAGCGTGCAGTTTTCCTGAAATCTGTACCCGCTTCCATCCAATCAAAGCAAGACATGCATCGTTGCTTTGTTGACAAAGTGGGATGAGGGGGGCCTTACTTAGCCTAGTGCTTATGACTAAGGCGAGTAGTGTTGAACCAGGCTGCAGCATACCCATAGGTGAAATCAAAAGCTGACGGTGAGAGCGAGAATGGGAAGGTTGGTTTGACATGTATTACATTGATTGCCTATCGCTAAGGTACCATGCAGGGAGCGCGGCTTGCTTGCTGTTGTCAGCTTTCAACGCTGACGGCTCAAACAAGAGCCCATCCGAGAAGACCAATGTGACACAGTACTGGAGTCTCGGTACCATCTACGAGCGACGGCAGCAGCGCTGTTATCTCCGATTAGCAATAGATGAAGTCTCGGAGGAGCATTGTTCCGCCGGGAGAGCCCGAGGGGCCGAACCCAATGCGTTGGAGAATGGTGATCGTGATCCGCCCCATTTCGTCTAGTGTAAAGAGAGGGAAACAGAGTTGCCTCTGGATCATCAGACAGGCGTGTTTGCCTGGCCAACAGCTGCGCACCAACCAATGCAGCCCGCCGAACATTTCCCACAAACATCATGCATCCGCAACTTCGTCCGTGAAGCGACCGCCGTTTGTGCGAAATATAAGCCTGATCCTCTTGGCGGCATATAATGTAGTATTCGTCCACCTCTTCCGCCTTCCAGATCGACCATGATATCACTAAACGTCCTCGGGAGGACTCTATGCAATAGCGACGCGAGTCGAAAAACGGCTATAATGGAACTTCGCGGAAGCGGCATACATAAGGCTCCTTATCTCACTAGGTGTAATTTGGAATCTTTTCGACATACAACGACCGAGGCGCGATTAGGTGCGCGGCGAGCGCATTGGAGTCGGAACTTGAGGCATCGGCATGGGATGTTCACAGCGACATTCTGGCGATGGAGGTCGTGTGCTCTGTGTGCTCTTGCTGATGTGGCTGACCTGACTACCAACCTCTGTGACCGACACAGCTGGTGCGCCCTTCTCAACATCGACCTCATTCATGTCCGTACTCTTCCTTCCACCTCCTTCCTTGGCGGCTTTCTTTTCACGGAGGCGTTTCGGGATGTTGCAGAGGAAGGAAGTGATGGTGATGAGGGCCAGAAGACCGAAGATGCCTCCCGCAGCAATGACAGCGATGATAGCCGTTGAAAGACCGCCTATGGATGCAGTCATTGTAATTGTCGCAAGTGGAGACTGGTGCGGAAGCGCAAAGAGTGATGTGATTGGTAAATGGTCGTAAGGCTGCACTCCCAAAGATGCAAGCTAGGAGTTCATTCGAGACAGTAGTATGGAGCGAGTGTACGATGTGTAACGAGTGGCTGGTATATGACTCTTGAACGTGAGGAAAAATGGATATGGAATTTTCAACCTCAACCCCAGAGGCGCAGACGCCTCCTTATATGACGCGACAAACGTACGCACTCCCGCATCCATCGTGAGTTTGCAAGCGAGAACCTCCTCGCAAAGGCCCAGACTTGGAAAGCAAAACTTCAGCCGTGGCTTTTCACATCCACAGGCGCTACGACTCTCTGGAGACAAGCCCAAGACCTTGGTACTGATGAGCTTGTCGAACCTCGCTCCACTAGCTAACCCGCGCGAGTAACCATCGTGGATTACCCAACCAGGAACCTGGGTTGCACATCTTTTGGGGAGTGTATTGTGGTACGCTAGCCGCAAACAGGCATTATGGCTTGGTGGCGGTATCGAATGTTCAGCTTTCATCTTGGAGATGACCGGCATCCTCGATTAAGCGAATCTGCCCCTTGCAGATGATCCAGTTAGCGTCTGGGATGACTGCTCTCCTCGCATTCACCGTTTCAGTGTCACTTGTGCTGTGCGTGCTGCAGGTCGAGACTCCTGGTCGCACGACATCTGTCAAAACAACGCCTTGTCGATCACATTCGAGTTTGCTTCGCTATCGCTCAAGTAGCGAATTGTGATTGAGTTTGTCGCATCGGAAAGTTTGATGCGCTTCATGGACGCTAAAATGTCGACAGCGAAGAATCCAGGTCCGGGGCGTCCGCAAGGCTGAAAAGCCGCACAAGGCTAGACTAGCGTTCTAGACCTTACCGCACGTGGCCGACATTCGTGTTTTCCGCTGCAGCCGTGCAGACTAGATAAAGCTTTATCCCTGTCCAATCGTGCTCGGTTGAGATGCCCACGAGTGATTAACGCAGGCCTTGTGGGGAATTGTGCCATGCTTCGTCAACGTGTGCGTGGCGGGTGCGCGGTTGGTGGAGAGCCACGACGCGTTGTTGCGTGGTTATATATCCACCATTTGTTGCATAGCGTGAACAACGAGAAATTCTTGCATGTTGTGGATTGCAACGATGCCGAGATTCGTTCATCTTATTCCACTTGGCAGGGCGAGGACCGAGTCCGTACGCATCCTGTGCCCAGAGTGCCATGAGAATCTTGAGTCACGGAATACGTTGCTTTTTCCGTTCTGACTTCCCGGTCAAGAGTTGAACAATGATGAGCGCACAGAGCTGGCCGGAACAGATCGACAGAGACATGATCGCACTGGTACATTTCAGTCCAGGCTAACGACTGTTGAAAGTAGCGGAGAGAAGACGGAGCGAAACAAGCACGCTGCAAGCCGACCAGAACGACCCCACATTGCTTGGCTTGTCGAGTGGGCCACCCAAGCGATGCAATGAGGCTAAGGAAATATACCACAATGTCCCAGACCTGACTGCTCAAAGCCATCCAACGTAACATATTTATCGACTACAAGACCATAACAATCCACTTCAATCATTGACGAAGTCCTAGACCGTCGTCACAAGCAACGTAGCACATCTCCAACACATTCACAGCCAGGTATAGGTTGACACTTAGGGACAGGTGGAGGTAGGATGATTGGCCCAACAGCCTGTTCGTAATGCCGCTTGAGCATCTCGACAGTGATGAAGCCCATCTCTTTGTGACCGAGCTCGGTAGGGCGCAAGGTGCGGGCGATGCTGCCGCCGCCATTAGCCAGATCAGGGTCGTCGGGCCGAACCCTGGTCTCCATCGAAACGTCTGGTTCGCTCGGATCACGAAAAGTGACGATAGCATACTCGCCTTCGTCTCTTGGAAGACCTTCTCGGTGCGGAATCAACTTATCGACTATGTCGTCAGGCGGATAATCTCCTGCAGATGTATCGTAGGTCACAGATTGTCCTCTCTGGGTGACCTTGACCCACCATCTCGCTGGGCTATTCCATATGTACACTTTGGAGCCCCAGTTGATCTGATCCCGGTACCGGTCTCCTTGCTCGCAGAAGCGATGACCCTCGAACGCCGGGTCGACATCGACGTACTGGATCTTGGGATCGTTGAAGCCTTCCGCGGCCTGTCGAATTGCTTAGTTCATAAGGCCGGTCTGTCACCCGGGTTGCATGTTAGCCGAGTCTATCGTCAGGCTTGTTAGAGCTTACCAGATCATTTATATCCTCCGGCGTACCGCTTGTGAGGTTCTGCAGCTGCGTCGAATACAAGACGTTGAAGTTCCATCCATCGCAGGCTTTGTCGAGGGCAAAGAAATGGCCGTATCCAAGCAAAAATAGGCTGGCGTCATGGCCTATGACAGATTTGTGGGCTCTCCAGGCGTGTATTGTTTCTTCAACCTTTGACTGTATGCTGTTTTCTGACAATCTGGCTCGAACATTCTTGATTTCGATCCTGCATTCGCCTACTGGGTGCTCTGGGTCGTCTTCTTCATAGTTCTTCCCATAGTCCTTATTGCGATCTGCTCAGAAGAGACATGCGTCTGCCAGTGGATAGAAGTCCGCGTTGTTACCACCCGCTTCCATCATGACGAGCTTCGGCCTGGTCAATTTGTCCATCTGATTTACCATGTCTTCTAGATGGCACCCGAGCAAGCTCTAAACTCGAACTCTGGTTGTAAGTCTTTATCTGGTGCCCACGCGGGGTATGCCTCGTTAACCACGGTGGACCACGCATACTTGTACCGCATGCAGCCATCTTTGTTGTCGTCATACTGGTTAGTTGGTAACCACATAACCCCGCTCTTGTGGTGGTTAGTATACCCTATTATTGTAACGGTTTGGGCCTTGCCCAGACCCACTCTAGTACGAGGTGGGAAAGCTCATGTGCGGCAGTCTATATATGTAGCTCCGCCCACCTCAGGTAGTCAATTCAGCGCAGTCCTCCCCCTCCGTCCGTACCGTTACATTTATTAAGCGTTCGAGCACTTACACCCTATGAATCACAGATAGTCCCGAAGACGAACATCTGGTCTGCCCGTGGGCTCAGGGAAACTGTACGCGATTGCGAACTCTGAGGATACGCAACAGCCAATCGAGCTGCGAGGTAAAGTAAAGCTCGCTGCGTTATTGATGGCATGAGGCCTGCCTTCCAGTGTCAATGATATTGGCACTTTTAAGGCTTTGTGAATTGGAAAGAAAGTAGAGAAGCTTGCCGTAGTTGAGTACATAATGACTCTCTTCTTCTTTATGTTCTTCTCGACAATGGATTATGTTACATAGCGGCGCAACTGTTCTAGGCAATGTGCTAACAAGTGCGGCGCCGCACCCAACGCAACTCATAGGATGACCAAGATTCGCCAGAGTCGCCATGTATCGCATTTGCGGCACGGCGGCCAAATAAATAGAAGGCAGAGTCTTACTCCTGTTATTCGCTCGTTTTCTTGACGGCATTTCTCGGTGTGATAACCGTAGGCCGAACTGCGTGCGGCGTTGTCAGAGGGTAAGGTGAGCTTGCCTCAGTCCTGCAGCAACATGGCGACCTATGCGGGGACCTATAGCCTGATCGTGTATGGCTGGCACGGTTAGCACCATCTCGAGTCCGTTTGACCTGTGCTTGTAGGAGTGAACTTATACGAGTACTTCAAGAGTAAAATATTGATTGTTTCATCAGCCATGAGAAGCGTCAAGGCCAATTTTGCGTCTGTCCAACATACTTGAGAGGAGATCGACTAAGTGGGCATGTAAAATATGGTGCGAAGTGCAAATGAGACCTTCAAGAAGATCGTGTAGGCTCGAAATGTTCTCTGCGCTGGGGCCGGATATCGGACGTTCGTGAAAGTAGGCCTTGACTCATTCCGAGGAGTCATTGCAACTAGGAGCAGAGCTGCAGCTGTTTCAAAGTGCTTCACGACGTGATGCGTGATCACTGCTTGAGTTGGTGAATGGTCGACATCACTTGCAGAAGATGAGATGTTGGTCGGTGGTACGGACCATGCCGCATTGCCTAGGCCGTGCCTTCCCTCCGTCATGCACCGAAAACAACCGCGCCAAACATCATCGCTACACGCACCGTGGAAGTAAAATTGGCGTTGCGCTCTACCCCTGCACTTTCCAGGTCGAAAGCTGACCGCCTAACCATTCTAGTTGAGACACGACGACAAACCTGAGACTCTTGGGGCTGAACCGACAAAGTCACAGTTCAGGATGAGGCGTAGGCGGCGAAGCAATCCGACACGGTCGTAACCCAAGAATGCCCGCAACCTTTGGACAGCACCATCTCTCTGAGGTCTCTCTGTTTGACCTTACACTCTTCGAGATCAAGGCGCCCTATATTGTCTTGCGTACAACCAGCAAAACCATGACTGCGAAGCGAGTGCTAGCTCCACCAGGGCTCGCAGTTAGTCAAGTACATCTCCTGGTAAGTTTCTAGAGGCTTTCAAGAATCCAGCTAAGCAAGATTAGGGCAAGAACAAGATTCGGCCTCATGTCTTCGAACATAGCCACTTCAAGAGGCTGCTGGACCAAGCTGGCGTATTTGTCGTCCTTTTCGCACTATTCGCTTTGAGCGCGTTTCACTGCAAGACCTTAGAACCCTTCAACAGGAACTACTCAGACTCGCCATTGTACCTAAAGATACTCCCACTTTCGAGACCAAAGGCGCAATACGAGTCTTGCTCCTCCATCGTTGCCACCACAACTCGCACCTTCGGATACAATGTTACAGACGAACGCTCAATTGCCCAGAATTGGCACTTCGTGGACTCTTCTTCTTCCAGGGCAGCTCAGCGTCTCAAGGGTAGAGTGATCGTCGATCGTGGCGATAGCTCCCAGTCTTCGGACATCGAGGTCGTGGTTGTTGTCAGTTCCACCTTTGAAGAGGACCTCGGAAATGTCATCATCAACTCATCCACTGCAGCGCTTAGTTTGGAATACTCAGGTTCAGCTAGCTGTAGCACTTGTACTGAAATTCAAGCCTTCGTACGCCTTCGGCCGAGACCTCGGCGCGTCCTGGACGTCCTCGAGATTCGATGCAATATCCTTGACATATGGATTAAAGGTGACCTTGCCTGGGAGATCAATAATCTGATTCTGCATACTTCGCATGGCGACTCGACCTTCGAAGGAACGCGATGGGCAGACCCGCTTGTTACGCATAACGTCTCCTCTAGCTCGATCACCGGAGAGATTTTTGGGTATTATACCGCCAATGGCCATCTCGAAGTACGCAACGAGAATGGGTCTACCGGTTTCTTTCTAATCCCAAGATACACGGACCCTTCGACCCGAAGAGCGTATCAGTCTCCTCTGGCTCAGGCGACATCCATGTACAAGCCGGGTTCGAGTATTGGGACCCACATTCTCTTACCCACGTCACCAACATTCACACCAAATCAGGTCCAATCTGGGTCTACATCCCACATGGCTCGTCAACAAACGTTTCGACCGTAAGCGGTAGCATCGCTACCTACTTCAAGCCATACGGCGCTGCCAGCCTCGATGACCTGAGTGAGATCCACACATCTTCACAATCTGGGAATACTCGCGTATACCTGACAGACATGGATATGGATGCGCCGAAGCAGTACCACAGTCCTCTCCTCAACACAACTAGCACACATATTGTCGGAAGTGGTAGAATAGAGTTGTACTATCCGTACAGCTGGTACGGTCACGTGGAAGCAAAGATTAAACACGGGCCATTATCATTCGACTCCAGCTCGCTGGCACACCAGGAGCGAGGTGAAGGGTGGGTGAAGGCAAGAAGAGGGGATGTTGGAGATAGTCAACTAGACGTGCGAGTTGACGAGGGAGAAATCGAAATGCCTTTGGGACTGTGTTGAGCGATGGCAGGCGTGAGAAACGCTTCACTTGTCGACGGTTTCGAGTATTGATGAACCTTCACTTTCAGGCGAATGGTCGAAGATAGGGATGGGGCTGGATTGAAGGGCTGTGGCCTAGGTGGAGACATCGACTGTACTTCCATAACGAGTAGCGCGTGGATGCCTCAGATATTTGGCGCAACTCATCGTCATATAATGGACACAAGATCACGGAAGTAGAATAGTCGAATCTTGTCGATTGGGCATGGTACCAGTCTCTTCATCTTCGCGGATGTGTCTCGTCCTGAGCCCAAGGATTCTGAACTAGTCTTGGGTCATCGTAGGTATCAGATCGAGACAAACCATCATGCTGTGTATCTGAGACAAACAACACCGGGCTGTGTTCATATGCGGTATTACCATAAAGCTCATGACGCAGCTCTTGTGTTACGCCTGCACCAAGTTCCGAATGCTGTGGAGTCCCATGTAGTTTTGAGTGTTGAGGAGTTCCATGGAGTTCGGACTGTGTTGGAATCACGACTGGCGGAGGGTGCGCCTGGAGTTCCTTCGCCATCGATGGTGGCATGGTCGAACTGGTAGTATGAAGCTCTTGCATCGCTGGCGTCGCCGCCGTTCCAGTGCCTAGTTCTGGCGTAATTTCGTGCTTGAACATGTTCTTGCCTTCCAGCTCTGATTTGGCCCCATCTGTCCCTGTCTCCACATCATCGGTTTTCTTCGACTTCTTGTGGACCGACATCCCTAGAAAGAAGGCACCAAGAGCGAGGAATAGACCTGCAATAGTCGCTCCTACGCCAATGCCCGCCTTTGCTCCTGTGCTGAGGCCGCCTCCACTTCCTCCGTCAGGCGTGCCACTTGTCTGAGAAGACTCACCGGTCGATGAAGGCGTCGAAGTGCTTTGCGCGCCGCTTGCCGCTGTTTGTGTGCCGCTACTTGCGCTTGATGGGCTCGTGGCTGGGGACGCAGATGCTGTTCCGGAGCTTTGCTGACCTGATGACGCAGAGTTTACGGTAGATGCGGCCCGTACACTGGTGGACAGTGAAGACGTAAGAGTAGGAGTAGGAGTTGGAGTTGGTGTCGGTGTTGGCGTCGGAGTAGGTGTCGGAGTCGGCGTTGGCGTCGCAGCCTTGACACTTGAAAGCTGTGCACTCGATACCTGGCTGCTACTGCCTCCCGTTAAGGGGAATTGCCCAGAGTAATTAATATCACTCCCTTGTATAGCTTGCAAAGTGTAGGTTGCATCATTCGGAAGACTGTTGTCCACCTTCCACGAGAATGTACCACCGGTTCCTGTGCCAATTGTCTAGCCACGTACGTCAATCGAATGGCTACAGGAAGATGAATATAGGCGTCTTTACCCCTACTGTAGACAGGTCCGCCGAGTTACCTTTCTTCAGGACAAATGTTGCCTACATAGCAGTCAGCAATGTTAACTGGCGGATCTGAAATCTTTACTCACTGGCTGATCTTTCGGGCTGTAAGTTATTTGATAAGTTCGGCCAGCGACCACAGCAGATGGGTACGTATCAATCGTCACACCAAAAACCGCACTTCCTAACATCAGTAGTAGGATAAAGAAGTGTGGTAGTTGAGGGAGGAGATCCATCGCGGAGGTAGGAAAGCGTCCACGGGAAAACGAATCGCAAGGCTGAGAGTCGAGACCAAGGAGGAGGTGGGAAGGCTGAACAACATATATGGTCGCGAACTATGCATTGGTGGAAGCGGGGTGCAGTTGAAATCAATGCTATCGTGGGGGCGATTCGTCCATTAGTTGCGAAATTGTGTGTCCTCGTTGATTGGGTTGTAACAAGTCACCTCGTCTACATTGGGTGATGAAGAACGGCTCAGTATGCAGGCAGGTCTTGGCGAGCTCAACTCGTTTCGATAACAAGCCGACGCGGCTGAGAAGCGACGTCCAGCATGTCAACTCGTGTGTTACGTCTTTGCGCTTCTACAATGACATGAGATGGTTACGACCAGTTGTGCATGTAGCAGAGTCCCTGGCTTGAACAACGCGGATAATTCCAAGGTCAATCAGGATATTTCTCGCGTAGCGTGAGCTGAAAGTATTGTTGGGTCCATGCTATCTCAGCTTCGGATCCACCCCGAGCACCTCCTCCCGTTTCAAGAGCTCTCCGTGCACACAACCGTAGATGTACCCTTCTCCGACTAAGCGACAGTCTCTGTAAAACGTCCGTCGAACGATGTATAGAGCCTGCGCGTCCTGCACCAGCCATACCTCGTCGCCTTCTTGAGCGGACATGTGCCCAATCCCAAGTTGATCGTCTTGAGTAGCGAACAGCCCCTTGTCGGATGTCAGCGAGCCAATATAGTTCCGGAAGGTCATTCCATACGTGACTGTCTCGTTCAAGGCAGCCAGGTCTGATTCCGTCAAAGAATGCAGAAGCTGAGCACATCGATGATACTTGCGAACATGCGCTTCGACCTCATCCTTTGTGGGCAAGTATTCGTGGTCTGCGTCGGAAGCGTTCGTCAGCAAATTCCAGTCTTCTTCGAATAAATGGTCTTTCCCAGTTTGTGTTCGTAGCTTTGACAGACCCCACACGTAGTCGATCACGGAAGCTTTGAAATGCTTGGGCGTGCGTGGCGTTGAATAATTACGGTCGGCTTGTCCTGCTGTCACTGTGTTGAATGATGTTCCCCATTTTGATTTTGTGCCGTACGCTACAACACGTCCCAGCAAAGACTTCCAGCCCATGATGCGCTCACGAAGGACTTCCATGTTGACCGCAAAGGATAAGTCAAATGCTCCACGGGAGGTTTTTGCAGAGATGTAACAGTGTTAACTCTACCACCTTTGAGGTGAAGGTGAGTGGCGGTGGATCGGGTCATCTCAGGGCCGTCCTCGAAGCAGTGAGCGAGTGGAAGCATGGGATTGATTGTTCTTACGACGCTCAACAGCGAAGCGTGGTGTTTGTTGCCGAAATCAGGAACCCAAGATGGGAGTGCATGTAGTAATCTCGTAGAGCTGTCATCAACTTCGGCAAGCATATGGAGATTCGTGGCTTCCGTCGGTAAGGCTTGCATCGCAACCGTGTACACTTCTTCCACATCGTTTAGTTTAATCAGGCGTGACTCTTGCGTCGGGCCCAATATCAAGAGGTGCGAGAGCTTTTTGGAGGAAACCGTACGTCGTGAAGATTTTGTCACGTTTATTGGTTGCATCTAAGCCCCGTAGAGCGACGATACGGGATGCCCAGAATGTATATGCCGCGGTTCGGAGGTCTGTAATTCGCATACTTTCCGCCAATTTCTGGAGCCAGATTAATGTTCCGATGCCTTCGGTGCGCTCGCGGATCGCCTCGAGGTTGATAAGCCATGGCTTAGCAGGGCGAAGAGACTCGCTGTTCAGCGCCGTATCATTTGTCTTGTGATCGAAACCGACCTGTAGGATATGCAGTAAATTGGTAAGTAAGAGAAATTGGTACACCCCCGCCAGAACTTCCTATCTCAGAAAGATGTTGGCAAACATGAAGACGGCCTCCGGTGTAAACATGGTCTCTTGATAGATCCAGCTGCACCTGAACCATGTGCGTTCGTCGTAAAGTTGAGCATAGCATTTCCAGTCAAATACTGCATCAGAAGGATCCAGTTTCAGTCTACCATAAGAATTGACTGCGTCCCATCCGTCACCCATGTCTCCCGGTTCTCGGTCGTTCATGTAAGTATGCACGGCACTATAGATGCTTGCGTTTAACTCGGCAGACTTGCCTAGGTCGGCACCGGTTTCGTGATAGTCGCCGAGCCAGATGATGGTGTGGAGACATCCAGCACAAATGTCGGCCATCATCGAAACTTGAGCAGCGCGTTCGGCTAAGTTAGTCTGCATGATACACAATGCATCGATACAGATGTAGAAAGGCACCTGAAACATTTGCAGGCGGCGGAGGAACTACCAAAAATCATCCCAACCTCCATCATTGAGAACATCGGGGCTTTGGCCTCCTCATTAACGATCGGTAAGATTCCAACCTTTACCTTCTTTATATTCTTGACGACAGGTCTCTTTCAGTAAAGGGCTTCCCCAAGTATAACTCAACGTCAGGTAGTTTGGTGCCGAATCGATCGTAAATGTCTCCATTGCGCATGCCTGCTGTTTGCCATGCTTACCCACTCGCACGACTGCCTCGGTGATTCGAAGAAGTCGGAGTTCCTTTTGGTTTTTGAGAGATTCGTGGACGAAGGGATCATGTGGTACGTCGACGCAATATTGTCTGGGTGTCTTTTCAGCCTGACTATTGCCTTCGCCGAACGCCATGGTTGGTACAATCGAATATTTTCGTCCAGAGTGCGGACGCAGGGTGACCGCGTTCGAGGCTGATTGGAGCCTTGATTAGTGACGAGCAAGAGCATTTGGCCGTGGGTTGGCGAATACATATGCTGCAGGCAAGGCGTTCTCAATGGTGCTCAAAGGGCTGCCGAGGAAGGCTGAGAAATTGGCACATGATCGTGGATGGAAGCGTTCAGCAAATCGGAGAACTGCTATCGTCGACAGCGACAATTAGGAGGCTGGATGGAGCGCCATGGGTCACACCCAACGTGTTCAAGTACGTGAGCATTGTGCGACTTGTTGGGCCTCTCACCTCATGTAGTCAAATAGCCTAGCTTCAAAGAGCGTGCGACTGGTTATGCTGTTGTATTGAAGAACGTCGTCCGATAGAACCGAGCTTCCTCGATGCTCTCCAGAATATCGGCTCGCGCTTCGTGCAACATCTGCTTTCTCGGAATTCTCTCCAAGGTCGCCTTAGGAGCCCATCTTCGCGCAGCTTCTTTGATGCTGCTTACGTCAAGGAGCCGGTAATGCAGGTGGTCGATGATAGTCTTATAAGGCAGCTTTACGAGGAAGGACTTGTCAGCATGGACCGAGTTGCCGGCCAGGAGCCCAGTGCGACGCTCCGGAACATGTTTCTTGATGTACTCGAGCAACCCTTCTGCGGCTTGGTCTGCCGTAGTTGACGAGTCAAGACAACTCTGCGTCAATCCTGATTGGCTATGGTGCCTCGTGCACCATTCACCCATGCGATCGAGCTGTTCTTTGCTATGATGAATGATCGCCTCATATCCCTCTTCGTCTAGCAGATTTAAGTCTGCATCTGTAACGAAAGCCGCGAAAGACATGATGGTGTCGTTCTCGGTATCAAGACCCGTCATCTGCACAGGTCAGCAACCTGCGATACTTGTCGACGAAGAAACGGACCTCGCAGTCGATCCATACTAGCGGATTCTTCGATACTGAAGCCATTGTGCAGGTCTTTGGCAGATGTTAGAGTCATGACGCTTGAAGTGTGCAGCGGACTAAATGGAATAGCGCGACCACTTTAACGTGCACGGACGGTGCTCGGTCGCGCCCTGCTGGAAACGCGTCGCTAGCGCGTCGTTCCTGCCCATTTACGACGAATCCACTGTTGTCCCTCCAGCCCACCACACCCTCATGACAGCATTCTAGCACTTTGCTTGAGCACTTCGTTCTTCGAAGTCTTGTTTGCACCTTTTATACTACATAATATACCATGTCTCGCGCAGCAAAGTTGGCGGAGCTGCGTGCTCTGCGCGCTGCTGGCAAGACGCGCCTCTCCACATACGAAGTCGCCGAGGAAGAGCAATTGTACGATGAAGTCGATGAAGACGCATACAAGAAGGTCGTGCGCAGTAGACTAGATCAGGATGACTTCATTGTCGACGATAATGGCGAGGGTTACGTTGACGACGGTCGGGAAGAGTGGGACGACGGCCAGGGCCAGTACCGCTATGCTGCGACGGATAGTGAGGAGGACGACAGTCGGCCGGCCAAGGGCAAAGCCGGTAGGAACTTATATGCGCTTGAGCACGACACTGCTGAAACTGACGCGTATAGCAAAACGAAAACGCGAAGAAGACAAGGAGAAGCAGGAGAAGATCAACAATGGCATCAGCAAGTACTTTGGCGCGAAGAACGCGGCAAAGATACCGAAAGCAAAGGTACGCAGGTCAATGAGTGCCACAAACTATGGAACAGTCTGACACGTATAGCCAATCGCGACTGCGGCAGACCAGAATTTCATGGACGACTTGCTGGGTGAGATCGACACGAACCCCCGTCGAACCGCTCCTCGCATGCGCCCGGTCAAGACAGAAGCTCGGAGGAAGACACGTGTACTATCACCTCCCGTATCCGAGAACCGACCAACGGTAACGAAGCGACGAACGAACGACTCAGATGCATACATGCCAGACACGCCACCAGCGGAGAACGCATACGACGATGATGGTCTGCCCACATTTGACGAAGATGTCCCCATGAGTGACCCTCCCCTCCAATCGTCGCCTGTAGCAAAAGCTGTGCAGCGAAAGTCGCAGCCTGCGGTCAAGATCGAGGAGGAAGAAGAAGAGGACGATATGTTGGAGGTTGCACAACCCACAGGACGTCTGGGTGTGCCTGCAGCGAGTGTCAATATGGCAGGCAAGCGACCAATAGCAAAGCTCAGGAAGATCGACTACCCTACGCCAGCGAGCTCTTCGCCAGTAGGACCCTCCACGGCGCCGGTAAATGCATCCTCCTGGAACGATGTTACGGACAAGCTCAACGTCATGAGTAGCCCTGCGCCACAGACCACTGGCGTGGGCAAGATGAAGTCTGAGGACGTGCTGGAAGAGGACGGAAGCCTCCGAATGTTCTGGATCGACTACACCGAGATCAATGGTAGCTTGTGCCTCTTCGGCAAGGTCAAGGACCGGTCATCGGGCAGCTACGCCAGCTGCTTCGTCAAGGTGGATAACATCATGCGCAAGCTGTACTTTCTTCCACGAGAGTATCGCCATATCAGAGGTGTGGCGACCGATCAGGAGGTTGAGCTCAGCGACGTCTCCGACGAACTCGACAACATCATGAGCAGGCACCGTGTCAACCTACACAAGATCAAATCATGCACAAGGAAGTACGCATTCGAATTGCCGGATATTCCGAAGGAGGCAGACTACATGAAATTGCTGTACGGATATGACAAGATGCCTCTCTCGGCCGATTTGACTGGAGAGACATTCTCCCATGTCTTTGGCACCAACACCTCGCTGTTCGAGCAATTCGTACTATGGAAAAACATCATGGGTCCTTGCTGGCTCAAGATCGACGCTGCTGACTTCGGTGCCATCCACAACGCCTCGTGGTGCAAGCTTGAAGTGCAAGTAAGCAAGCCTAACAATATCACTGTATTAAGCAATTCGGACAACCTGGATGCACCGCCCATGACCCTCATGAGTCTTTCCCTCCGCACTACCTTCAACGTGAAGGACAACAAACAGGAGATCCTCATGGCCAGTGCCATGGTATACGACAATTTCTCTCTGACTGACACTACACCCATCGATGAGATGCAGGCCAAGAGCTTTACTCTTTTACGACCCAATGGGATCTCGTTCCCAACAGGATTTCAAGCCGAGGCGGCTAAGCTCAAGGGGAACTTAAAGCTCGTCAAGAGTGAGCAAGAGCTTCTGAGTTTGCTGATGGCTATGTTTCAGCGTCACGATCCCGACGTGCTCATCGGTCACCGTCTAGACGATGTGGACTATAGTGTACTTTTGAGCCGTCTCCGCGAAAAGAAGACGCCTGGATGGCACCGCATCGGCCGTGTCAAGAGGAGTGATTGGCCGAAGAGTATGGGCAAGGGCGGTGGTAGCTTCTTCGCCGAAAAGCAGCTTGCCTCTGGTCGCCTACTTTGCGATCTCGCTAATGATCTCGGAAAGTCTCTCATGACAAAGTGCCAGTCGTGGAGTCTTGAGGAGATGTGTCTTCTTGTGCTCAATCAGCCACGCCAGGAGCTCGACAATGAGGCTGCCTTGAAAGGCTGGGCAACCACCAAAGAAGGCTTGCTAAACTACGCCAAGCATTGTCAAGCAGATGCCTACTTCATTGCCGCCATTTCGATGAGGGTACAGATGCTTCCTCTCACCAAAGTCCTCACCAACCTTGCGGGTAACTCTTGGGCGCGCACACTGAGCGGTACGCGTGCAGAGCGCAACGAATACATTCTACTCCACGAATTCCACAAGAATAAGTACATCTGTCCCGACAAGCAGTGGGGCAAGGGTAGGGTTAAAGCAGAAGAGGAAGCAGTTGAAGGCGAAGAGGGAGCTGATGCCAAGAAGAAGGACAAGTTCAAGGGTGGTCTCGTTTTCGAGCCCGAGAAGGGTCTTTATGACAAGTTTATCTTGGTCATGGACTTCAACTCCCTTTATCCCAGTATCATCCAGGAGTTCAACATTTGCTTCACAACGGTCGAGCGTTCAGATCTTTCTGAACACGACGACAAGGTACCGGAGGTTCCCGAAAACCAGGACCAAGGTATCCTTCCTCGTTTGATTGCCACCCTTGTCTCGCGCCGACGAGAGGTCAAGAAACTCATGAAAGCCAAAGACGCAACACCAGATCAACTGGCCACATGGGATATCAAGC
Source organism: Setomelanomma holmii (assembly GCA_010015745.1). Taxonomy (NCBI): domain Eukaryota; kingdom Fungi; phylum Ascomycota; class Dothideomycetes; order Pleosporales; family Phaeosphaeriaceae; genus Setomelanomma; species Setomelanomma holmii. The sequence continues at coordinate 149,746 of ML978218.1, forward strand.
AACTTGCGCTGAAGCTTACCGCCAACTCTATGTACGGATGTCTTGGTTACACCAAGTCACGTTTCTACGCCCGCCCTCTCGCCATGCTTACGACTTACAAGGGCCGAGAGATTCTTCGACGCACCAAAGATATGGCAGAGGAGAAGATGCTTCGCGTCATTTACGGAGACACTGACTCCGTTATGATCAACACCAACGTCGACAACATCCAGGATGCGCTCAAGCTCGGTAACGAATTCAAGAAGCTAGTCAACGACAGCTATAGGCTCCTGGAAATCGATATTGATAACGTCTTCCGCCGCATTCTGCTGCACGCTAAGAAGAAGTACGCCGCAATCAATATGGTGCCTGTCGATGGTAAATACATCGAGAAGCTTGAAGTCAAGGGCCTGGATATGAGACGCAGGGAGTATTGCGCTTTGTCCAAAGATACATCAACGTGGGTCAAATCTTACCTTGCTCTGCAGATCACTGCTGACTAAAATACAGTGAGCTGCTCAACTTCCTGCTGAGCGGTGAAGATCCCGAAGTCGTCGTAGAGAAGATTCATAACCACCTGCGCGAGCTTTCGAAGCAAATGCGTGAATTCGCCATTCCCACTCGGAAGTATACCATCTATACGCAACTGGGCAAGAACCCTAAGGAATACCCGAATGGCAACTCCATGCCCTCTGTGCAGGTCGCTCTTCGCCTCCAAGCAAAGGGCAAGCACGTCAAGGCCAAGGATGTCATGTCTTTCATTATCACTGGCGACTCATCCGGGTCCGCAGAAAATGCCGCCAAGAACGCGTATCCGGTTGACGAAGTTTGCAAGCCAGACAGTGAACTGAAACCAGATATCGATTACTACCTTCACAAACAGATCCTGCCACCAGTAGAACGCTTATGTGCTCCTATCAGCGGCACAAACATCACTCTACTCGCCGCATGTCTGGGCCTCGATACTTCGAAATACCGCGTCAATACATCGTCCGGTGGTGTTCAAGAAGATACCGAAATCCATCCTCTAGAGTCCCAGATTCCCGACTCGGTCCGCTTCCAGTCTTGCTCGCCGCTTTGGCTCAGGTGTCGATCATGCACAACGACATTTCCCTTCCAAGGATTGTCGGCTACCGCGCCATCAGCGTCCCTGGCCAGTCTGCAAACCGTCAGCCACAACGGTGTCAAGTGTCCAAACTCGTCTTGTGGCAATATAGTGCAGACCATCTCTGTCGTTGCTCAGCTGGAGTCAGCGATACGACAGCTCCAGGCTAAATATTACACAGGCCACTTGATTTGTGACGAACCGCAATGTGGATCTCGTACGCGCCAGATGTCCGTGTATGGCTCGCGATGTCTGGGTCCGAAGGGGCTGGCAAATGGCTGCTTGGGCAAGATGAGCTACGAGATGAAAGAGCGGGACGTGTGGAACCAGCTGCTGTACTATCAGTCGCTTTTCGACGTCGAGCGAATCGCGAAGGAAGATGTGATCAAGGCCGAAGGCGAAAGCAGAGAGAAGATCAAGGTGCTCGCTGAGGTCAATCGAGAGCGGTTCGGGACATGTAAGGCTGTTGTGGACAAGTGGTTGGAAAGGAATGGAAGGCAGTGGGTGCAGATGGATAGCTTGTTTTCTTTTGCGCTGCAGAAGTAATGTTCGATTTGCTTGGACAGGGCAAGTGGCGTTCATCGGTTGGATACGGGATTGTGACGTGGGCTTGTTAAAGCGGCGTTTTCACTAGGGCTCACGTTGGCACTTTCAACTTATGATGTCGTTGTGGTCAGATTATGTCTCTCTGGAATGAACTCTCATTACACATTACTTCTGCTCCTTTCGTGTATCTATATGGTCTGAAGGCGAATAAATGATGTATGGGTATACGTGGTACTAGGAAAGAACAAAAAGATCAACCTCTGCAGATCCCCCACTTGAATGCACCGCCTAAAGCTTACGTTGCAGCAATGGCATCCGGAACACCTTCGCTGTGCTTCGCGTTCTCCATAGGCGCAGCCATGGCCCTGCGGCATGCCTCATGGAAGACAACGATGAAGCGATGCACATCGTGAAACGAGTTATACAGCGGCGCCGGCGCGACTCGTAGAACATCTGGCTTCCTCTCGTCTACGACCACACCCTTCTCCTCGAGGTAGTCCAGCACATTGTCCAGTAGTCCGGGCTTTAGCAGCACGCTCAGCTGCGCACCGCGTTCTGCTGGATTGGCTGGCGTGATGATGGAGTAGGGTGGTTCGCCACCTTCATACCGGAATAGTCGTGCTTCGAGATATCCAGTCAAGCACAGACTACGTTGACGTAGCGCATCCATAGTGGTCAATGAAAACACGTCCAGACTCGCCATGACGGAAGTCATGTCCAGTGCGCTGGGATTGCTAAGTTGGAAGCCAGATGCGCCAGGTATGGGAACGAAGGTGTTGTCCATGCGGAAGCGACTGGACTTGTCGCTACCCCACCAACCGCTTAAGCGAGGACGATAGATGAGTTTTGTGTTGTTGTCTTGTTGCGGGGCGTCAGACGAAGGAGCTTCTTCTACAGTGCAGTGACGCTCATGGACGAATGCGCCGCCGATGACGCCAGGACCGCCGTTCATGTATTTGTAGTTGCACCATGCTGCGAAATCGACGTTCCAGTCGTGGAGTTTGACGGGCACGTTGCCGACGGCGTGTGCGAGGTCCCAGCCTACAGTGATGCCGAGGGATTGACAGTGTCGAGTGATGAGCTCGATGTCGAAAAATTGACCCGAGTAGAATTGGATTCCTGGTAAGAGAACGAGAGCGGTGGTCGCGGCATGTTGTGATATCACTGATAGGATATGCTCATTAGAGAGGTAGGGTGCTGAGGCTGATGGTGGGTCGATGGTGATGAGTGCGGAAGGGTCCAAATTGTGGTGGGCGATTTGCGAGAGGGCGGCATACTGAATGTTGTCAGCTTCTGAGCAATTTTGGACATTAGACTACGTGACCTACATGATCGCTGGGAAAGGCCTTTCCTTCGATGATGATCTTCCATCTGTCCTTAGTCGGTCGGTAGAAGCTCGACATGAGCAAGTGTAAGTTCGCAGTCAACGTCTCCATTATGACAACTTCACATGGCAACGCGCCCATGATCTTGGCCGTCTGCTGTTTGATTGCCTCATCAATGTGTAGCCATGGTGGCAGTCCACCCTCATAATCCGTGAAGTGCCCAAAGACACCTTTCGACGCCCAGGTGTCCAGGTAACGATTCACGTATTCTTTTGTTCTTCGAGGTTGCAGGCCCAGTGAATTGCCGCAGAAATATATCGACTCTTCATGGTCGTCTTCCGCTGCGCTCGAAGATTCATCTTGTGCAATTTTCTGCTGAAATCCAAATTTCTTGTTTCTCAAATCTCCTTTTGTTGGTATCAAGAACTCCTTTCTGAGCTTGCTTAGCTCGTCTTTTTCATCTTGCTGCTTCGCGAAAGCTTCCGAACATAGCTCTGCGTCTCCGATACTCGCGAACGAACTTTGTGTGTTGGGCATAATAACAGAATGCAAATAACCTGAGGTAACGAGCGTGTGAGCGAATGTAGCAGTTTTCAATTTGTAATGTCGAAGACGAAAGTCGTGAGAGGCTTGGGGGCAACCTTTGATAACGAGCAGAGAAGGCCTGAGGCGAACGAAGTGGGGCCAGAACATTGCTCATCGATTTTGGTGGGGTGTGTGGTTGACTAAGCAAGGCTAGACAACGGTTGATAGAGCAAGCACGGTTGGTTGGCGTGTTTCTGACACCTCGGACATTTTGGCGATGACCTCAGAGCTCAGAGCTCTAACATTCACCACCTCTATTCACGGCCTGTCACAGTAACAACAAGTGGTCATGGCCGTACCGCTCAGTATGTGCGCGCCGTGTTTGCGTGCTTCGAGGAATGCTGCATCCAGAGTTGCCATCAGATCTACGAACACCCGATCCACATCCGCAAGGGCATACAGCAAAGCGGCCGTTGCCGCCACTTCGCGTTCCCTCTACCTCGACTTCCTCATACCAGCGAATCTGAGACAGAGTACAAGGCCTTCTGTACTTTCACTAGCGACTTATCGTGACGCGTCTGCTCAGAAGCTCTTGAGGCGAACGCTCGCCACTACCTCAGATGTCTCCACTGCACGACAGGCACAAGCAATACAGAACCCTCGTAAAGACGATGACGGCAAGCCTATACACATAAACATTTCTCCTCGTGCATCGAACAGATTGCACGCGATATCTTCAGGCGACAACAATCCAAATCTAGCGCTGCGCGTATCGATCGAAAGTGGCGGATGCCATGGCTTTCAGTACTTAATGGATCTCACGGATCTCCAGAAATCACCGGCATCGGAAGAGGACACAGTGTTTCAAGGGGACAAAGGTGAGAAGGTGGTCGTCGACGAGGCGAGCTTGGAGCTGCTGAACGGCAGTACGGTGGACTACACCATGGAACTGATTGGGAGTCAGTTCAAGATCATGGGCATACCTGGTGCGACTAGTAGCTGTGGGTGCGGAACAAGCTTCGACATCAAATTATAAGACACTTTCACGCATTATTTGAAATCAGCGTATCTGGAAAGTTTCATGGCAACGCATCAGATATGCCACGTTGAGATGCGTTTCATGCATCGCTATCGCGCAGCCCTCTGTCAATCTTCAAAGTGCCATTGCCCGCGTGCGGAGCTGGTCATGCAATATATCAGCATTGCTGCTTGCGCGGCCAATCATCGTGAGTCGATAGCGACGCCATGCAGGTCCAGCCCTTCAGCCTGATTGTCCAAACCAATGTGCGGGGCTGTTCAGCCTCGTGAACATCTTAGCCCATCAGTTACAAACTGGTGTACTGGATTACGACTCATGTCTCGGCAGAGTACTATGAGCTCCCACTGGTCTTATCAATACGATACTTTGCCCCCTGGCAATTACATTCGAACTCTCATCCTGAAGCCTGGTATTGATTCCGAGACCCTACAATGCGATCTTCAAATATCGCCAATGAACGCGGTTCCCTTCGTAGCCATCTCATACGTTTGGGGGCAAAACATGAAGAATCATGAGATTACTTGCGATGGTCGTACAATAGCGATCACAACCTACTTGTGGATCCTCCTTCGTCATATTAGATCCAACGTATCGCGCATACTCTGGGCAGACTCTATCTGTATTAATCAAGAGAACGATGAAGAGAAAGCACGTCAGGTAGCGATGATGGGCCAAGTCTTTCGCGCAGCGGAGCACGTACTGATATATATTGGTGCTGATGACTTGGGACATGGCAGGCACGTAGCTTCACTGCTCAGCGACATGCGTATTGTCATCCAGGAAGGTCTCAAGCAAGCCAGTAGTGTCCAAGACGCTTTTCCATTTCCTGGTGATGATACGCCCATTCTTAAGGACTATCGATGGAAGTCGTACAATCATCTCTTAAGCCAGGATTGGTTCACTCGAGGCTGGGTAAGAGTAAAACACTGCATGTCCAGTTGGTCTTGACTAACACTGCAATGTTATATGTAGGTATTCAAGAGGCAGCCGTCGCTCAAACTGCTCGCTTGATCTGGGGACGCTACGAATTGAGTTGGGAAGATCTTATGAGAACGGACATCTGGCTGATGCGACGGGCTCCCATCCTTCGCGACGTTGTGCGATCCCGTATAGAGGTCCACAGAAACCTATACCTGGATCACCACCGGGACATTTAACGAGTCTTCCATCAGGAAGATGTGAAACATAGCCTACTAGACGTTCTTGGAGCAGCGAAAGATCTAAACTTCTACGACAAGAGAGACAGGATCTTCGCCTTCGCAGAAGTCGCGCAAGATTATGAGCGTCATGTGCCAGTCCATCCTGACTACAAAGCGCATACTCTACAAGTATACCACCGATTTTCGATAGACTTCATTCGTTCAACTAGGGATACAGAAATCCTGGACGGCGTCTACCATACCGAAAGGTCTTTATCCCACAACTGTCCGTCCTGGGTCCCACGTTGGGATAACGAAGGCACAACTTTGGCACCATCTCGAAGCTCAGATTGGATGCCTTTGAAGCCACTCAAACTAGACGTACAGCCGACACTGGTCTCTGATAACATACTACGCGTCCCAGGTGTCTTCACCGACACCATTGTGTACATTTCTGAGATATTTGACGATAGTGCGACGTCATTGGAAACGATTCGCGGCCTCTGGAATAGCGTCAACTTTCTGACAGTGGAATGGGCATACCCTACGGCACATCGAATCGACGCCTTTCTGGACAAACTGGTCCGCGGAATGTTCGATGGGAAGTGGGAAACCTGGAAGGAAAGTCGAGCAAACCTTGCGCACGACTTGCAAGACAACGGGCTAATTCCGGCCGAAACTGCTCGTATAAGGGTCGACGTGAACGAAATGGCAACGAGTCAATACGTCACATTCGCAAAGCTCATGACGCAGAGCACAAGATTCGTTGTGACCAAAAGAGGATATATGGGTCTCGCTCCCCAATTGACCCGCATAGGCGACGCGACTGCCATCATCTTTAGCTGCGTGACATCATGCGTTCTGCGAGAGGCTGTTGACGTACAACAGTATCAATGCATAGGCCCAGCATGGATCGCTGGTGCCCAACCCAGGAATTCAGATGGCGGTGGCGTTCACTTCAGGCAACTGGGTGATGAAAGGAGCAGGGACTGGATATATTGGGATGTGAAGGAGCAAGACATCGATCTTTGCTGAAATGAAAAGCGTCGATTTCAATCAGATCTGTATCCTGGTAACACATCATGCTGTTCCCATTTCAGATGGGAGCTGATCTTCACAATGTAGATGGAAGTTCTGACATAATTTTCTTGCAGTCCCCACAAAGAAATCCACCTTCGCAAGATTTACATGGTTTCAACAAGAGCAGATGAGGATCTCGATACATCGCCAGCGAGATGGTGGCTTCTTCGGATCGTGATAGTCCATGTTGAAGACCCTCCAAAGATCCGAATCATTGTACATGTAGAACGCGTGCGCGAGCTGCGATGCTTGATTATACTTGTATGGGATTCTACCTTGGAGAACGGGGAACTCGAGCCACTGATGTCCCGCGAGTAGTGGTAATCTCTCGTGGTTCAGGTAGTACTTTGGATATCCGTTACTTGATTCGCTCCAATTGCCAGGTGGTGCGATATTGCTTTGCATCTCGGCCTCAGAACGGCGTAGGAAGAGAGAATATGGATAACGTTTTGGATTAAGGTTCGGGCATGTGTACTGTTCAAGTCGCGTCAGTCCATTCAGAACATTAAACCGGCTTCAAATTTCTCATATATGCCTGACGAGAAGGGCCGATTGGTCCTTGGTCTCCAGTGACTGGATAACCTGAGACAAGGACATTTGGGCGTGTGTATTACGGGGACATTGAGCTAAGTTACGCCACGAGCCTACGGTTACGTTGAAGTGCAGCTTGCAAGGAGGAAGTAAGAGCCAAGGAGAGAAAGTCAATGTTCCGCCTCATTATGGAAACACTGATGGGGTCGTAAGAACGATAGTTGTTCAGGACGCCAGCATGAACGTCTCCCGAATGACAGCATTGCATCAAGAACAACGGATCGGGCCGACCGCTCGTTTCAATCGCGCTGGGAATGACTTGATGGAAACAAACACGAATCCGTTGCTGTTAAATGGTAGATTATCTGGTGCTACCAGATTTGCAGAAGCTGAGCAGGCCGCTCAGTAATGTTGTTGCGCTCAAAGGAATCGAACAAACAAGCTGAAGCTGTATACTTTGCAATTCATTCGTGCAACAAACAGGTATACCATCTGATTCGAAGCAACATAAACGAGCTCGATCGCACGCTGTACTTGGTCTGATTCTCTTATTCACATCATCATCTTCATGTCGTCGTCGCATAACTTCCACGGAAGAGAAACACACCCAGGCTTTCCTTAACTCCTCACAGTCAATCAATATGGAGACACCTGCTAGCAAACCCCAGCCAGGTCCCTCAAAGCTTGAAGATGCAGTCAAGGACCTCGTCCACCATTTCGAGTCGGGACTCGAAAACAAAAGCTGTGGCTCCTATCATGTCTACCTTCACAAACTCGACCCGAGCATGCAGAGTTGCTCACTTGGACACTCTGGGAGCTTATCATATCGATGGTTTGCGAGAAAGCTCCTACACCAGAATTCGGATCTGGTTCGTGCTGTGAGCTGCTTGCGGGAGCAGGACGGAGGTATCATCGAGCTTTGGGGTGTATGTCAATGCTCATGCCTATTGGTTGATTGCGACTGACGTGGAATGCAGGAAGAGCATCGTCTCTCGCAAGATCTTCCATTACTCGGCGCATTTTCACGCGAAGCCTGGATAGGTAAGAGATTCCTACATTTGTCCTTCATTTGGTCTTGTGGTAGCGGGAAGGTCCTCAATAGCTTGCCCAGCTCACCTTTGATGGATAGCCATGTGCGAAAGCCCTCATGATAGTGTATCACCTTAGTAAAGGATGGAACGCTAACGATGTGCAGATCCCACCCTCGAGGATGACCTCAAATACGTTCCCGAAACCTTGACATCATGGTGCAATCTCAACTCATTTGCATCGCAGCTATACGGAAAATGCATAATCGAGCTGTCAGACTTCGCGTTATGGCAACTTCGTACGGCTTTGGAACCAGAAGGGGACTTTGACGAGACTCGCGTGGCTGTTGCTGCGAACTGGATCACGAACGTCGGACTGAAGCTGTGAGACGTCGCAGACTCGGAGGCTGAAGCGTCAGAGATAGCGGAAAGGGTACTGGCACCTGTCCGACTTTTGAAGGCGGTGCGGAGTTCTCAGTATATCGTTGTATATTTATTGGAAATCGCGATTGTAGGACGCAAGTCAGAAGTGTCCTGATGGTGCATCAGGTGAAGCTGCTTCAGTAATGCGTCAATTGCATCACGGCGCACACCTGTGTCAGTGGTAGAATATGATGATGCTACTTATGAAAGACAGCCACATTAGTTCCATTATGGTAGGACTACAACTTTGCAATATGAGTTTGTATTAGCAGACTATGCTACATTAAGCTGTCCGCGAGAGACGAAATGTAATGTACACTGTACAGAAGGTACAAAGTCGATGATGCAGCCACAACGTCCATCTGCGTACCGTACCAATTCCATTATCTATATTCCACGAAGGTCACATATAATGCGACACCGAGAAGTAACGAGTGACCCGTAAGCCAAAGACACCAACCGTGCTGAAACCGATCCAGCATAGTTTGTCGGGACCACGAACCAACCACGAGGCTCTAGACCTTGGGCTCCACGGCGACGTCCTCGACTTGGCTGTGGCCAGCCCTACCGACCTTGACATCGCCCTTTTCGATGTCGCGCTGAAGCTGGTCAAGACGCGAACCGGTCTTGCTGGTCTTCCAGGGCGGAACGCCGTGATCGAAGATGTCGTCCATCTCCTCAAGTGTCTTGCCCTTCGTCTCGGGTGCGGTCAGGAACATGTGAATGAAGGCGAGGGCGTTGAAGGTGCCGAAGATCATGTACATCTTCCAGTTAATGCTCCACAGAAGAGGCGGGACGGCGAAGGCGAGAATACAGTTCCAAGTCCTGTTTGCTGTTAGCATGAGGAGAATTTACAGTGCGTAACGTGCGACTCACCAGTTGGAGGCTGTGGCGAGGGACACAGCCTTCGCGCGAACCTTGGAGGGGAAGATCTCAGAGGGGTATGTCCACGAGGTCGGACCCCAGGTGGTAGCGAAGGTGGCAACGAAGAGATATGAACACGCGACGATGGCCTTAGAGACAGAGCCATGCTGCTTGGGGACGACCCAAGAGATATCCTTGTCGTTCGGGTCAGGGTTCGGATTACCGTAGGAAGCCTGGAGCGCGCCTGTGGTAAACAACCAAGTAGCCATCAAGAAGGAGCCGATGAGAAGAGCGGGGCGACGACCGAATCGATCGAGGTAGAGGATGGCGGGCAGGGTCATGGCCACGTTGATGATGTACTGAATCGACGCAGTCAGAAGCTCATCCGCAATGCCGGCACCGCGCATGATGAAGACGATATAGTACCTGATACGAGGTTAGTGTATGTCTCAAGTACCATTCGTACGTTAAGTTTCACTCACATCATGATGTTCATGCCGCAGAGTTGCGACCACATCTGGATGGACATGCCGAGAATGACACGCTTGAGGATGCGGGGCTTGACGAGCGCAGCAAAGGACGTCTCGGCTTGTTCGCGCTCGAAGCGGAGAGCATCCTCGATTTCCTTGTATTCAGCAAGGACCTTGGGGCTGTTCAGGTCGCCATGGCCGTGAAGATTAGCAAGTACCGAGAGAGCCTCCTCCCAGCGATCCTTTGATGCGAGCCAACGCGGAGAGCGAGGGAAGAAGAACATCCCAGCGAACAGGATGGCACCGGGGATCGCTTGTATACCCCACGGAATGCGGAAAGCGGCGGCGCCCTGGTCCTTGTTCTTGACACCGCCGTCGTAGAACGATGAGCCGTACTGAATGAACTATACAGTCTGTTAGCTACGCCTCATCCAATTGCAGTATGAGCTTTACATACGTATTGGATGAGGATACCCCAGGTGATGGCCCATTGCTGAAGCGAAACAACGCGGCCACGGATTTCCTTAGGTGCGATCTCTGACTGGTAGACGGGCACAATAGCGGAACAGACACCAATAGCCCACCCACCGACGACACGACCGATACAAAGCAGAGCGACGCCGTTTGAGGCGGCCTGGAGGATAGCGCCTGGTTATACAGTCAGTCTGTCTCTCACGTCAAAGTCAGGTGATAGTTCACTAACCGATGATCCAAACTAGAGCGGCAATTTGGATAGCCGTGCGGCGAGAGAGGCGGTCGGCAAGGAAGGAGCTGCAAAGGGCTCCAAAGAGACTTCCCGCAGGCATAGAGGCCGTGATGCCACCTTGGCGGTAGCCGCTCGGTGAGTTGAAGTATTTCTGGTACGCCGGAGTACCTAGGACACCGGACATCGACGAAATGTCGAAGCCGAACAAGCCACCGCCAATGGCGGCGAAAGCACAGATCGCTAGCCAACAAATTAGCTTGTGAGAGAGAATGGTCGCGCTCAACTTGACTTACCATAGACGTTGTAGAAAGTCTTCATCTTGCCAAGTGGTTGAACCAGTATGGGTAGAATAGAACCTTGAAGTGGGGTGTGAGAGTAGCGGAGAGGAGGGCAACAGGTCTTTATGGACTGGAGAGAGCTGTTCCGTCGCGTGCGTGATTTCTTGGGTTATAGTCCGTGCACAAGCTGCCACTAGCATTCACTCTTACGGTCTACCTGCTCTCAGGCCCCCGGGCGCCTTCACCTGCTTCGCGACAGCGCCAAGCCTGTAACCCCGCAAACAAGCTCTTTGGCTGGGATACGAAACCCACAGAAATCAGCAGCGATCCCGGGGTAGTGCAAGAGTGTGGCCCGGTATTGCTGTTGCAGGAACGCCCTCCAATGAGATCAGACTCGACAAATGTCCTGGTCCACCAACTGGATCCTGCTCGCTGGCACGCAGTACTCCCAGCTCGTGCGTTACACTACAAGGACACCCAAGCGTGAGGCATGGCACAATGTAGGGTAACGAGAATTTCGCTGACAGGAAGGTGTCTCTTCCCATGCAGAATTTAGCCTTACCTGTGGTCACTCCAATATCTGTTTCAGGCAAGAATTTGCAACAGGGTGCTCCGACAATACTGGGAATAGCGTCATATCAGGTTCTGGCGGTCCAATTACACATGCAGGTTTTTGCGCGTCGAAAGAGGTCAGGCGAAGAGCGTGCCGGGCGCGAGATTGCCCAAGCTTCCAACAGCAAAGATGCACCGAAGTTGCCATGAGCTGCAGTGTTCTCCGTCTCGGCGCTGGGCAAGGTCAGGATCGGTTCTTGGCTGGGTGTGTGAGCGTTCAGTGCCATCGCAGATCGATGAGAGGGATCAAGGATTGTTCGCCCACCTGGACCCAAAATGGTGTGACTAACACAAGCCCAGAGCCATCGATGGGAGCATGTCAGGCAAGACGTCAAAACAGTGTACGATCGGCAGACGCCTCAATGCAACGGCGCCTACCTTGATTCGGCATAGCTGATTGCCAACCACGAGCCCTGAAGCCTTCGGTTTCCACTGCTCCGCATCATGGCATGCAACTCGCCAGCCCTTTCGTATAGTCGGTTGGGCTTGCATCTGGTGGTATTTACCCGTTCGACGGGAGCGCATCGCTTACTCCTTCAAGTATTACAAGCGGGACAATAGTGATCATGCCACGGGGTGGCTGTTTCGTTGAATAACAAAGTCTCTGTGGTGCACAATCGGGAGACGAAGGAAGTCGAACGACAGCAACAATACCTGCAGGACTTCGAGGGAATCATTCGGCGACCGGACGATGTAGCGGAGTGGCGACCGGAAAGCGAGAGCGAGTGCGGTGCTGGACAGTCATCCACCCGAGCGCTGATCGAAGACGGCAGGCCAATGTCGAATTTTCGAGTCGCAACATTTCTCTACGGGCCGATGGGTGCGAGAAAGTCGCAATTGAGATCCGGATCAGTCTCGACTTCCTAAATCGACAGACGAGAGCGTACGACACCTCGCATGGATGAACACACATGCCGCAATAATGCGCGCGAATAAGCCTGTAGTGTACAGTATGCCAATGAGCACCTGTGCCGCATTACGCCCTAATCTAGAGACTGTATGTTTCACTTTTTAGGTGCACCTGTCGCCTTGTTCACCTACCGACACGAACGAACCCGAGAGCGGCAAACAACATAGTTGCCCTAGGCAGGTCAACAACAAAAAGGATATAGTCGAGAGCTTCCGCGTATGGTTTTGAAGTTGTGGTTGTTGCTGTTTGCTCGATGAGGACGATGTGAGGTCGAGAGGGAGGCACCCCAACTATTGCTAGTTGCTAAGATAGCTACACCACAGCAGTTCGGGTATCGTTACGCAAGGGCGAGCTGACCGGTCGCCTTGTGTAATACACCCTGAAACCTAGGGAGATATCGGGACAGCGACTCGGCAAGAGCACAGCAAGTGAAAGAGCTGGGCCGTATGCGAAGATAACAGCATGCGAATAAGTGGATCTGGAAGTCTATGAATTGCAAAGTACATCGCCAGCAGAATTAGATCTAAGAGCTCGGAATGCGCCCAGAAGGCCCAGAAATGAGGGACTCATCACTGCCATGACTCTTCCTAGTTCGTAAGCCCCACCCACGGTGTGGCCATTTGGGAATCGAAGAGGTGTACAGCGTTGCACCGCTCCGCCTACACTTCCCTACCATTTTCAAATCCACGAGGCGCATTTCTCAGCCTACGCTCGCCGGTTCATCTTCAACACCTGTATCTTCTTCCTCATTCCTCTGAACTCCCGCCTTCCGAAGTATCACCTCAAGCACAATGCATCCCGCGCCTGCGCCCTCTCATCTCACATCCATCCACAACTTCCGCCACCACACTGTCTCTGCATCCAAGAACCAAGGCTTTGCAGCTTCGATCAGCTCTTCCGGCGATATCATACGATGCGGCTCTAAGTACGGAAGCGCCATGATGAAGACATCGCAGGTTGTAAAGCTGGTGCGTGCAAAGACGGCGTTGGCGATGCCGTGAGGCATGAGATCGGTCGTCGTAAGGACTAGCCCCGCTTGTAAGTCGGTGCGGGACTTGGAAAGGTTCGTCTAAAGGTCTATAAAGTCTATTCGTGAGCGTTGGTAGGTTCGCAGTGTATGTGGCGTTGTTCAAGTCCGTCGCAACGTCTTCTTCAATGCGCTGTGACCGAGACAGGAGTCGTAGTAACCAGCGTAAGGCGGACAAAGTAGTCCAGATTGTTTGCGACTTCGCTTGCTCTTCATCGGTGACAGCGAGTGCAATGTGCTTCTCGTGCGCAGTGATGACGGCTTTGATGGTTTCCCTCTTGCCTCTTCCCCCACATCAAGATACGGTGTATCTCACCGCCCGTTCGTCCAGCACAGCTGACGACGGATCCTTCTTAGCAAGTGCTCCGAATCTTCTTCCTCTTATGGCAGTCCGCGATGCAAGCTCGATGTTTGCCCCTTGTCCAGGGTCTATCGGGTAGCTGCCGACGGGATCTTTTATCGCCTGAACACCTGTTCCGTAGCACGAAGCAGTCGTGGCCAAACGTCTTTGTAGTGCCACAAAGATGCGGAAGGGCTCGCGCGTGCGTTGTCGAAGGTAGCGCGGATGGCTACAGTAAGCTTAAGTCGTCGACGTAAGGTGAGAAATGGTGAGCTGACCGCATCCGGCGATGCTTGTTGAACGATGAAAGGCAACTCAAGACCAAAAACCGCAAATGTTAAATCCTGGCTAGAGATGCAAAGATTGTCACATGGATTGGGGACCTGCGGTATTTTTGTAACATCCTGGTCACGCAGATATCATGAGTGCGTATTTTCTGAACTTACGAGGCCCTGACAAGACTTTGCCGTTGTGTACGTACACTCAGCTCGAGACCTCAGCACATTCGCCTCTGCAAAGCCTCTACAAAGCCTATGCACGCACATCTTGCACCCAACACCGCCACTCCAATAGCTCAGTATCGCCGACTTGGAACCTGCGATGCAGTGTAACAGACGAACAAAGTGCCTTTCGCAAGTCGTGTCAAGTGCACATGTGTTGCTATCTTGTGATCAGCGCTGCGATTGGGATGGGTGGAGGCGTAGTGCGTTGCTAGTGGTTCGCTTGCAGATGACGTGCAGCGAATGAATGGTGCCAGACTGGGATGTGACTACCATGATGTGACGGGGACTTGTGAGCCACGGTGGAGGCGATACATGCAGAGAAAAGGGATGGAGGTATTGGGAATACTTGATATGGATTTGCGGTCGGAAGCGTGGCGAGCCGAGGGACGTGAAGGTTGGCTCGGGTGAACGAATAGGGACATTGATTGCGCTTGAAGACCGCACGAATCAATGATTGTGACTGAGCATTCGAGAAGATGGGACGAGCCGCTGTGGATCAGGGACTATCGATTAGAAGATCTCCAAAGGTATCACTCGGTTATCTTCCGCTAGTTGAGCTTCCTCGCGCAAGCTGTGAGATCTTGGAGCCTGTCTGATTTCCCCATTGGCCAGCAAGCAACGCGGTACCTGGACTTAGTATCGGTCTCCTTTTGGCTATCAATACGATAGATCGCTCTTGGAGAAAACCAACCTGGGCTTAGGAAAGATAACAAAGCATCAGACGCTCGCTTTACCGCTGCTCACCTTTGGTCGAGCGGAAGCTAGAAAGCTTCTGTGCAAATCGGTCCTTCTGATCTGAATATATTGTGAGTTGCTCCAACCAAAATCTTCAACCTTTCCCAGGTGCAAATAGCTCTCCTAATGAGAAGCATTATCATTGATCATTGTCGAAATCCAGTGAAGTTCCTGTGCTATCATGGTACGGTATGCTTCGACCTTCGATAAGACATTGTAATTGGAAAGAGAGACTGACTGTGAATGAAGGACTCAGGTGTCATAGATTTAAAACGAGGCGTCTTGTACAGTATGTGTGCATTATACGTGTGCATGCCAAATGTCAAGCGCCGAACACCTTGATTGATGCTCAAATGGTATCACTGGCCTCTTCTGCATGCGATGAAAATCCAAACGCCATGATGCACATCCCTGATTGTCCAACGCTTCAACAGCTCATGCTGATGACGCAATCGCGCCTTCCCCCAATACCCGTGCTGCGAAGATGTAGAGCAGCATCGAGCCGAATACGATCTTCCACTTGTTCCGACTTAGCCAGCCTTGACCCGCGTCCCTCGCTATCTGCGCATCTTGCACGACCGTCGCACTTGCACCAGGTCTTCTCCTTAGGTTTACAACGTCGGGTGAGCAATGTGGTTGAGATGATTGCGCCGGTTTCGGTAGGCCGGTGGCAAGATCGATGCGCTTCTCATTCATCCACTTCAAGTTTTCCTCGTCGACCTCTGGCCATTCAAGACGAAACTTTGCGCCGCCATCTCCAGCCTTGATACCACCAATGCCTCTTGAGTTTGACGATGGTTGTGTAGGCGCGCCAGTGGCTGACGGAACAGGTTTTGACCCACCGCCCGTACTGTTCCACCACCTTGTCCTCCGTGCGAACAGCTTTCGCTCTGGCTCACTGGCCCTCACACTGCCCGTTGTCATCTCTTCGCTCGTCATGAAGCTCAGCAGGCCCGTCAGGATCGTGCTAACCTCCCATGCCGGGTTGAAGCTCTTGGGATGGAAATCGCTTATTGATAGACATAGTCGCGTAGAAGGCTGGAAACGGCCGCTCGGGGTGTGCATGCGGATTGCAGGCGGCGCGAAGGGATAGTCGGGTGGGAACATAAGGGTGCCCCAGTATTGCCCACCTTCATATGGCGTCTCGGGTGGGCCAGTGAGGATGTAGTGCCATTCAAGAATGTTGGAGTCGCTGGGATGAGCGACGATGTACGGTGGAGGAGATTTCGAGATGGCTGCGTACTCTTTTGTTAGCCGCTTGGTGGCTGCTGGAGTGGCCATTGTGAGTGTGTGGACGGTGGATAGGTGGGCAGATTCCCAAAGAGTATACGTTTGCGGAGTTCGGGAAGGTGAGACAGCTGTCGCGAATAGAAGGTGGCGGAAAGATAAGGAAGTCGATGGACCGTGGTGACTTGTGTCGCTGCTGCCTGCGTGTGTGATGTTTTTCGGTCCAGAGTAGGGGCGGAAGGTGAAGTAAATATGAAGGGAAGTATAGAGAAATGCGCACTGCCTCACTGGCTTACCGTGGTTCCGGGGTGTTAGCGGCTGCACGTGACGTGACAATGTTCCGCCGGACGGGCTAGGATTCCGAAGTCGATCAAGTTTCAGCGCCAAGCATTGAGCAGCTCAGCACCAACAGCGTCAATGGCTGCACCTAACGAAGACGATGTAAGCCCTTAATCCACGTGAAATATGTATTCCCAAGCTGATTGAAATTAGGTCTTCGAAAGGCTGAAGAACAAGACAGATGCGGCCGAGCAGAAGCGGCAACAAGATGAGCTCAACGTGCGGTTACACGCCCAACATAACAAGTCGCAAGAGAGGTTGGGAGAACTGGTATGATGCTAATTAGTATATTTGGAGCTCAATCTGATATATAGAACAGATTGGTGACAATACCACCCTGCCAGTGACGATATCATCAGTCCGCATCCTCCACGCCAACCGGACGCGAAGAAGCTTCCTTGAGCGGGTGGTCGAGCCCCTTCTGAGCGCGAACCGCACTGAGCCATACACACTCGAAGAGGCATTGAAGGAGGTCGGCGACGCCACAGATAAGCTCAATCGCTTCGGTATGGCAGTACGCGACAAGACTAGGGATGACATCTAACGTTAGCTAGGCATTTTCAAGTCGCCCATCTCAGTCTACCTCGACCGTCCAAACCAGTCAATCGCCTCGTCATCCCCCACCGACGTCGACGTTTACATCTCCGCATACGAGCGTGGCAGCTATACCATCAAGACAGGAACCGAGGCCGGCGCATCGGAAGCAGATGCATACGTGCACGCTGAGCTGCGAAACCTGTTTGGTGGAGCAGAAACACTCAACGCACACGGATCGCTAGGGACACGGACGCGTTCGGCTTACTCTCTCGCCTTCGACTCCCCAATACTGAGCAACCCGGATCTCAAGTTTCAGGTCAATGGCTTTGCAAGCTCGACTCTCAAGAGCTGGGCAAGTCACGAGGAGGTACTGAGAGGCGGAACATCGAAGCTGCTGTGGAGATCAAGAACTGGACACGAGCACACTCTTGGCTATTCAGGCATTTGGCGACAGGTTACGAGTCTTGCTGAGAACGCATCGCCAACTGTACGAGCAGACGCTGGCGACTCCTTCAAGTCAAGCCTGACGCACACTTGGACAAATGACAAGCGCGACTACCCCCTCCTCCCCAACAGCGGTTATCTCATGAAGTCAGTCTCTGAGCTGGCAGGGTTGGGTGGTCTACAAGGCGATGTCGCATTCTTCAAGTCAGAAGCCGAGTCGCAAGTTGCGCTCCCGTTCGGCGACACTGGCATCACCCTTACAGCCAGTCTGCGCGGAGGTCTCATCTACCCACTCGCTCTCCCAGGCCAGAACCAGCCACAAGCATCCCGCATCAACGACCGCTTCACGCTCGGCGGACCCAACAATGTCCGTGGCTTCCGCCTCGCCGGTTTAGGCCCACATGATGGCCCCGACGCTGTCGGTGGCGACGTTTACGCCGCGGGTGGTGCCTCGCTGCTCCTCCCCGTCCCACGCGTCGGCAAAGAAACGCCCCTGCGACTCCAGGCCTTCATCAACGGTGGTCGCCTCCTTGCCCTGAAAGGGCAGGGCAAAGCAGGCAACGTACAAAACAGCTTCAAGAAGACTTTGTCAAGTCTGACAGACGAGTTGCCCAGCGCAGCAGCTGGCGTTGGTTTGGTGTACGCGCACCCGATTGCGAGATTCGAAATTAACTTCAGCTTACCGCTTGTGATGAGGGCGAAGGAAGAGGGAAGGAAAGGGTTGAGCTTTGGTGTCGGGATTGAGTTCTTGTAGACTAGTGTGTGTAAGGCTTGCTGAAGAGAGGTGTAGATATGTACGACTAAATTAGTAGAATTCTGATGTGCATTCAGTGCTTGAGCAGACTGATACTGCTTGGTTGGGCAGATTTTGTGGGAATCGTGAGTTGCTGTGACGTTTCGGGTGCACTTGAGGCATTCAACTATGCAATAGCGAATGATTCGAAACGGACATGCATCTGTTGACTCCCTCGCTCATGCGAATTGAAGATGTTGCCTATCTAGGCAGCTTCTCAACAAGCGTGAGTCTATGTGACGTTTCCGGAATATTTATATTTGTCAACTATCCTGTTTAGTCTTCCCTGGCCGCAGTGAAACGCAACGTGTTTTGCTTTCACTTTCAGGGAACTGAAGAATTTGCCTATTCGAGTAGGTTGCAACATAGTGTGGGTTGCTGTACCGGTTTAGGTGCAGTTGCCGGCCTCAACTGGGTCTGAGGTGCATGCTGGAAGAGAGTTGAAAGCACTTGCGGCCTCCACAGTGAGCTTTCGCGACTTCGAAAGTTGTGGTTGAGTGTTTCCTCAATGGGTAGGTTTGAGGAAAAGTGTTGATTACTGCGCTGTTCGGTTGAGCTCAACTGTCCTTCGAAGGGTCGGTTGAGTTCCCTTAAATGCACTGAGCTACTCCAGGCTCTGTTTCCACCACGCGCCCTCCGATCCACTTTGAATTGACTGACGATTGTCAATCGACAACGGCCATTATGCGCTCATGTCTTGCAACTGGTGCGAAAGCCCAGCCCATCCCACTGGGTTGCTGCTTATTCTGATAGAACTGCGAGTCCTCTACCTGCGCGGTCCAGATGTTGTTCATGTGCAGCCGGCTAAACTAGGCCAACTAAGGCAAGGTGACGATGCAGCGGAGACCTCGCGACCCACCCGCATGCGCCATTGCCGTTGAGCTCAGCTTCTTCCTCACCTCTCTTTCGAGTATAGACCTCGAATTGTTTTTCACCGCTGCGATGAGTTTCCCCTCGCAGAACTATTGGAAATCTACTCTGCCACTTTCAGTTAATGCTACGCTTACGATGGCAAAATCTGCCCCTGAGCATCATCCAAAGCAAGGCTGCAATTCGCCGTTGCGGATGCAGGGATCTCATGATCTGCAAGGGCGCCCGCGATGCCGATTGGACGGTTGAAGATGCGAATGTAGAAGGCCGGTAGGTATGATGGCATCTGTGGCACCTTACATCTGTCGTGCCTGCATCGGTCCCAGGATGCGTGTTGCAGGTATATAGACAGGCTTTACCGTCTTGTGGTGATCCAAACCGAATCCCGAATTTAAGACATTTCACATCGCGCATTTTGACAGGCCAGTGATTGCTACATTTCGTTCCACATAATACTTCACAACAGATCCACGATGCGATCGTCAACATATACCCTCCTCGCGGTGGCTGGAGCTTCAATATGCACAGCGCTGCCGACTAACCTCACAAACTTCCTGCTGGTCACGACATCACAGCTCGATCCCAGCTGCAACTCATCTGAGCTCAAGGCTGTTTCAGCGACGTCGCTATTCGTACGTAACATCTCCTATAGCCAATTGCGCATGCTTCGAAAAAATTGATATACCTCTAACATGGCACTAACACGACTCAAGGACCCTTTCAATCAGCCTGCACTGCTCCTTCGCCTCATTGGCCCTGGCTACAACTCGCTCCCGAACTTCACTCTTACCTCCGGCACGCTATCGACGTACGCACAAGCACCATTCGGCGGTGGTGTGAAGCTGTACAACAGTACCGTAGTTGAGGCAGGCAATGAGCTCCAGTTTCTAGCGTCAGCACAACCAGCCGGCAACCTGGCGCTCGACTCCGGGTATCTGTTGACTGTGAATGGCGAGAGAGAAGGTTGGACGATATGCGATGGGCCATTGGAGAACGAGGCGCTGAGCTGGAAGGGCACGGCTGAAGGATGCCAAGCGACATATTTGCATGCTGTCACGAAAGCGCCTTATTGAAGTATCACATGACGGGGAGACACAGAAGATGGCACAATCTATAATTCACCTACAAATCTAGGACTAGGAAATGGAATACATAATGTAATGCCTCCACTCTCCAATGAGAGCTCAACTCCCCACCAATTGTGGCCCCTCAAACACCTTCCCCGGATCATACCTCTCCTTCAACACCACCAATCTCGCATGATGCTCCTTCCAATAACGCGTATGCGCCTCATCCTTCGTCAAATTCGTGTCCGCATAGTTAACATACATGCCAAACGTTTGTCCCGGACTCGCCTCCTCAATCGCCTTGACCCACCCATTCATGAAGCTCATCCATTCGGGCGGATACGTCGTACTGCCGAACTGGGTGTCGTAGAATTGCATCTTGAATGTCGCGTTACGGTGCGCGTAGGCAGTTGCATCGGGTGCGACGGCGGACACGGCAGATTTGGACCCGCCGTGCATGTCGATGAGGAGGTACCATGAACGGCTGATGCGTCGTGCGGTGTCGAAGTAGTAGTTCGCCAACGCCGTGAGGGCTGCTGGAGATAGATTGTCTGGCATCAAAGACTTGGCGTAAAAGTTCTCTTGTGTGGTGTAGATCTCGGGTTGTGCGAGCGGGCCGTTGGAGAAGGAGGTTAGGGTGTTGAGCCACGACTGGACACTTACGTGGCCTGCACTTGTACTAGTGATGCCGAGTTGGGTTAGGAGAGGATTCATGATCTTGTCGAACTCGGATCGATTGCCGTAATAGACACCAGTGAATTGGTTGGGGACAAAAAGCCGCATGTTAAGTTCTGGCGGCTGCGTTGTCTGGGTGAAGTTTTGCAGGACACTCAGCATGTTGGCCAGTTGAGATGCACTTGCCGGTGTCAGATTGTACTGGAAGACCAGGTTGTTCTCCGGTGCATCAAAGGTCATGAATTCTGCCAAAGGTGAAGGTACGAAGTCAGTGCATATCTTACAACCACTTCGTACACCAACACTTACTGAAGGATGTGACTACACCAAATGCTCCTCCTGCGCCACGAAGCGACCAGAAGAGATCTGGATTCTCGATAGTTGACGCAGTGACCACGCTGCCATTGGCAAGAACAACATTGGCGGAAAGCATGTTGTCGAGCGTAAGGCCCTTGAGCCTCGAGATCAAGCCGTAGCCACCATGAAGTGAGAGACCACCGACTCCAACGCTACAAGACTGTTAGCCCGAATGTTTCCATCGCCATAGAAAGGATGTGGTGATGTACCCAGGACATGTTCCATGGCTCGTAGCCTGCTTGCCTTGGTTGTAC
Source organism: Setomelanomma holmii (assembly GCA_010015745.1). NCBI lineage: Eukaryota > Fungi > Ascomycota > Dothideomycetes > Pleosporales > Phaeosphaeriaceae > Setomelanomma > Setomelanomma holmii. The sequence continues at coordinate 171,474 of ML978218.1, forward strand.
AATGCGGTAGCAATGTTACCCAATCTTCCTCCTGCTCCAACAGTGGCTGTGTGAGCAGCTACATCAACAGTCACATTGTTGAAGCGACGCAGATCCACGACTAGATGATCATCCTCTCCGCCCAGACCGTGGGAGCCATAACTATGACCCCCTGACTTCGCCGTAACTCGTACACCGTTCTTCACGCCACACGATACGGCATCTTGAATATGCTTGATGGTCGACGGGACAGCATATGCAGCTGGCTTGAACGGTACCCGGCGATTGAAGGGTTGGATGGCTTGAGTGAAGTTGCTCGAGCCTGAAGCGAAAACAGGTACTTCAAGGTCAGAGAGGCAGGTATCAAGTGCCGCTCTCTTTTCCAGGGATGTGTATGCAATGGCCGGTAGGACTAGGCAGCTGGCTGCTAGAAGCCACGCTTGGTAAATCATCGTTGGTGAGTGTGGGTGCGAAACAAAGCTAGCGGGTCGCTGCCCTGACTTCTATAGAGGAGGAACGTCCAGCCAAAGGACTCATTCGCCACAGTGATGAACCCCGTAAAGCGATGAGAAACATATTGCCCGAGGTTCCGGTGGTTGACAAGGTAGATTTGGTGAGATGAGGCGCAATTGATCTTGTCGACAAACGTGCTCACTTTCTTGGCAGACACCTGAGAACGGCTGCGAATGTCGGCATTCTGTTGTATGGCATCTGCAACAATATATGAATATGAGACCTCTGCGCTTCGCGTAATTCGCCATTATCCTTTCTCTTCTGGAGCCTCGCATGTCGTTGACAGTCAAATGGTGAATTGAGCCAATCATATCGGCAGGTGATGATAAGCAGCCTATTGTTCGTATAGGAGCCACATACACTCTCAATCTCGAATTGCGCATGCTGCGTGCCGACGCAGGTCAGCGGCGTAACGGCCGTGTTTCCCGGTACTGGTGAAGGCCAAAAGATATGTCTCCGATATCACAGTCTGGGATATTTGGGGTGCACATGAGGCTGTTTTAATATGCTCGCATAGTTTCGGCCGGGGGAAACAACCGGTTGAAACGAAGAGTCCCGATTTGAAACAAGCGAATAGATTGCAAGAGATTGCTCCCAGTCAAGCTTTTTAACCGGGAATAAAACCAAGGTACCGAGGTGGGCACCGGCACTCTGCAACCCAAACCGAATGGATGGGAGTACTTGTCCTTTGTGGTAAGGCTGCGCTGGATTTTGTTTCATCATCGTAGCCCCAAAAAGCCGGTCGCGCAACGCGTGACTTAAAATGGGGATCACTGAAATGAAAATTGGAGAGCAGGAAACCTATACATACTTCGCTGTAGCTGCTTTTCAAAAGCAGTGGTACTCCTATCGAATCCCGTCATGTTGGCATCATACCAACTGCTTTTGCCTGTCTTTGGTCGCGCTGCAAATGCTGCGAACCTTTGGGCGACGCATTACTCGGGCACAATCAACCACTTAACATTCAGCGGAAACTCCTTGACCTTAAGCAGCTCAACAAATACTGGGAACAACTTGCCTAGTTGGATCACGTACGACAGTGCTGGGCCCTCGTTGTACATACCTGATGAAGTTTTCTACGGGCCTTCAACAGGAAGCCTAGTGTCGTTCTCGATCGGCAACAACGGGACTTTGTCCGCTACTGGGAAAGGATCGACCCCTCAAGGTGTGGTCGCGACAGCCCTTTATGGAGGATCAGACGGAAGGGGCTTTATTGCCAATGCACATTAGTATGTTGGAAAATCGAAGTAAGTACTTGCTTTGGCTGACAAATCAACAGTCAGACATCGCAGCTCACTACCTTCAAGCTGCCTCTGACTGGCGGGCAGCCCTTGCAGACGTTGAAGTACACCATGTCCGGGAAGGGAGCCGTCCCAAGTCGTCAGGATGCTCCACACCCACACTATGCGATTGTTGATCCTACAGGCGACTTCCTGATCGTTCCAGATCTTGGGGCTGATTTGATTCGCATCAACAAGATCGACAAGACATCTGGAATGCTGACCGAGTGTGCGTCTGCCATCCCTGCTCCAGGCACCGGACCTCGACATGCAGCTTTCTGGAGTCCCGCGGGCGCGAGTTCACGGGTTCGACGAGCGGCCGAAGGTACCGTCCTGTTTGTTGCTAACGAGCTCGCCAACACAGTCTCTAGTTGGACTGTTTCCTATCCGACAGGAGGTTGTCTGACTCTGACACTCAAGCAAAGTTTGACTCCATACCAAGGCAACACTACGGCTGTCCAAGGCACAAAAGTGGGGGAAGTCAAAGTCAAGGGTAACTTCCTCTACATCTCGAACCGTAACGACAAGAAATTTTCGCCCAATGATTCAATTACCCAGTACACTGTCTCTTCGGGTGGCACTTTTGTTTGGACAGAGACCACATCATCATATGGGACCTACCCTCGCACGTTTGACATCAACAAAGCCGGAGACTTTGTCGCAATTGGAGACCAGACTACAGCAAACGTGGCTATTGTGCCGAGAGATCCTAAGACTGGGAAGTTGGGGACTCGCGTGGCTGACTTGAGGATCGGTGCGACCGGCACCCCGGAAAATGAGGACGGAATCAGTGCAGTGGTGTGGGCGGAATAGGTGTTTTTCTGTTGGAGTTAATCATAACGCAAGAGCAGGATCTGATAAAGATCTACAATAGTCATGTTCGATGTGTCTGAACCAGGAAGGGAGGCTTGAGATTGTGATGTCAAAGGAAAGGAGGCGCATCGAAATGGATGATGACGCGAACCCAAATGCCAAGCCACTAGGTTGGAGCGACTCGGTTGTGGTTACCCTTCATGCGTCAAGACTCACAACTGAATCCCTCCTCGTGCACCCGACACATCAGCGAACTGACAAGCTACCACAGCGCGGATCTACGAAAGCCCTTACGAAATCTCACCAACACTGACATCAGTTGATAGTAACAGTTCGACATTTCGAACCATTTGAACATTTCAGACCCCACTCAAACCAACAAGATGAAGACTGACAACTACCTCAATCTTTGTTTGGATCAGGCTGCCAAAAGCCCTCTCCGCTATCGCCATGGCGCGATCGTTGTGCGTGGTGACAAAGTCCTCGGCCAGGGCTACAACGACTGTCGCACCGGCTTTGACGGCGGGGCGTTGAAGACAGGTCGTCTTCCGCTTCGCTCATTGGAAGGCCCTGCCATTTCTGAGTTCAAGAAAAAGCAGAAGCTCAAGAGACAAATTGCTGTAGAATCTGGAGATATGACTACGAAGACCTTCACGCCATTTGAGACGATGACTGGTGGAGGTGGCAAGATGGCAAACACGCCTCTATCGATGCATTCCGAGATGATGGCCATCCAAACAGCTCTTGCTGCTTTCAGCACCTTGGCTCCTACGGCCGTGTCATCTCATAAACCGTGCTTCAAACTATCGGGTGATTTGCGTACGTTGGACTGCAGTGTAGATTTGTATACTGACAGCGTGTTCAACAACTAGTCTAAACGAAAAGCTCGACTACGACGTGAGGCCATCAAATCCTACGTCGAGACAGTCTGCAAATTCAGCGCGGAGCAAGGCCATGGCAAGTCGCATGTTCGAGAGTGGCGATTTGAAGGCGCTACATCTGGATCGTGCTGCACTGAACAGCGCGGTTCAACTCGAGGCGGAGGACAACGAGCTATCCTTCTCGGAGAACAGTATGCAGAAACACCGGATGAAGAACGAGAAGAAGAAACAACAACATCATTATCATCATCATCATCATCATCATCATCATCATCATCATCATCATCATCATCACCACGTTGGCCGGGCGTTCAACAACCTACAAGACAACCACAAGCGCCGACAGTATGCACCTAAGCCGTCGGCCCCACATACCATCACAGCACCTTGTCACTCCAGCATCAAACTTGCAAGTCAGGTACCTCGCTCCCAGATTGCGTTAGGCGACGAGAGTCCGAAGATGTCGCAAGTCTCTCGTAATATGCGCGGTGCAAAGGTAAGCACCATAAGCACCATCCTCTGTTTGCCAGAACAAGCTGACAGCCATAAGTGCGAACGCCGTGACTTACCTTCAGCAACAAAGAGCCAGCCAGTATTGGTGCCACAGGGACTAACAGGTCCGGCCACCCACAGGGTACGAGAGCGAATGAAAATACCCCGTCTACACGGTGCAGATCTTTACGTTATAAGATTAGGGTGGAAAACTCATGCTGATGGTGATGGACCTCAAGCATGTTGCAAGGATTCGACTGCAAATGAGCCTGACCAGAGACCATCGCAGCCGTCGACAGGCTCGCTTCATGATGAGCTTTCCAATCCTCAGCCAAGGAGGAAGTCCACTGCGACTGTGCGAAGTACTGCTGACGAGAAGCGACCCTCCGTACTTACATCCAGACCGTGCTATCGCTGCATACAACACATGGCTTCGGTGGGAATAAAGCGCGTCTTCTGGACGAATGAAGCCGGCCACTGGGAGGCTGCTAAGATTCGAGACTTGGTTGACGAGCTTAACAAGCTGGGACAGAAGCAGCCTGCTGATGCCACCATAGCACTCAAATCTGTGTTCGTAACGAAACACGAGGTCTTGATGCTGTGACGGATGATGAGAGATAGTCAACAGTAGGAATTTGTCGAGCTACCTCGACCTGCACGCATGCATTTCGCATTTTGAAGGAGGCATTTGCGACCGTTGCGACGATATGCTACCCGGTGTTTGCAGTTCCCTTGTCGAACAATTACTCAGGGAAGGTATGTCGAGAATCTCGGGCTCACAACTACAACGCAGCAATCGAAGCTTGCATAAGACAAGTTCCCCGCACCAGCTGCATGCCTTTTACATGGTAGTCAGTGGTGCACATGGCCGCTTGGGCGGTTTACTGTAAGCGGGCAATCCGGAGCCAAGTTCATCCTTAGCCGCACGGCGACCCCAGAAACCCCATGGGGAACCTCCACCGAATCCTTGGCAAGTCAATGCTTCGAGAATCACAAGACGCTAATTCAACGCAAGATCTCGCCAGCTATCTTCATTCGCGGGGTCCGTCTTGTGCAGGTGCATGCATACAGGTCGAAAGATGCCTATCTTCCATACAGCCGATCAACTTGTGCCGCCACCAATGCTCAACATGCTTGGCAACGACGTACGTTGTATCCTTCCCCAAAAGAGCTTTCCGGACGTGGTAGTGATATGCACTGCTTGCCGCATGTCAGCCAGAACGATTCAGGCCTATATAAGGTGGATGAGTGAAAGTTGTTTCATACCGCCAGTCTTGGCTAGTTGCTATCTGCATTTTGATTGCGACTACATCGTTCTTACTGGCTTCTACCTCAGTGAAGATGGTCTGGTACTCATGTTATGGGCGGGGAAAGCCCCTACGGACGGCAATTGCTGCATGCTGCCTGGCAGCGTTCTTGTTCTTCGGTTACGATCAAGGAGTGTTCGGTGGCATTCTCCAGATGCCCGACTACTTTGAACAGTTTGACCACCCAGGGGACACCAAGACTGGTATCATCGTCTCATCATATTGTCTGGGTGCGCTTGCCGGCTGTATACTGAGTGTCTTCGTCGGCGATTATTTCGGACGCGGACGTATGGTAAGTGGCATTACAGGCTTCATTGGAGCGTAGCTGATGTGAAGTCAGATATGGATAGCTATGGGGTTCATGCTTGTCGGCTCGACGCTTCAAGCCAGCGCTTTCCACGTCTCTCATCTAATCATCGGCCGTGCGGTTACGGGTCTAGGCACGGGCATAGACAGCTCGACTGTGCCCATGTACCAATCTGAACTATGTGAAAAGGAACACAGAGGTCGTCTCGTATCATGCGAAGTTCCCTTCATCGGTATTGGCATCGTCTTGGCTGCAAGTGCTTGCCATGCCAAACTCAAAGGACGAAACTCACACGCATACAGTACTGGATTGACTTTGGCTTTCAATATCTGCCAGGATCAGTCGGGTGGCGCACTCCGATTGCTATCCAGCTCGTATTCGCAATCGCCGTCATCTTCCTCGTATGAGGCCTACCTGAATCGCTCCGCTAGCTCGTAGCGAGAGGCTGCGAAGACGAAGCAATTGACGTGCTTTGCGCAGTCGTCGATCGAGAACGGGACGACCCCTACATTGTCGAGCAAGTCGAGGCTATTCGCGAAGCTATCGCGATCGACAGGCGTGCCTGTGCTCAAAAGATCTCTGGACTGTTCAAGAATGGAAAGCTCAAGACTCGACGGCGTGTGATACTCGCCTGGCTCGGTCTCTTCACGAATCAGATGGTCGGAATCAATATGGTTGTTTACTACATGCCTACCGTCCTGGTCCAGAACGTCGGACAGACACCTCGACTCGCCCAGATCGTTGCCGGCTTTGTGCAGGTCATGTTTGTGATCGGCTGCTTGCTTCCATCACTTCGCCTCGATCAGATGGGCCGACGCATGACAATGATGTGCGGCTGTGGTGGTCTCGGCGTATGCATGATGCTTATCGCTGCGCTGCTGTCCCAGAAGACAAAAAAGGGCGCCAACATTGGAGCTGTCGCATTCTTCTTCCTCTACATGCTTATCTTTGGGGCGACGATCAATGTCGTGCCATGTTAGTTGATTTCAGGACCATCGGTGCGGGCGAAGTATACATGGAGGCAGCTTTCACGAAGCAAGCATAACTTTCGCACGTGACCATCTTACGTGGCAAGCACGTAGAAGCGACAGCAGAGGAAAATCTCCCTTACAAGTATATAATCTCCAATACTACATGCTACTTTTACTAGTCATCACAGAACCCAAAGTCCTTGAAGCTGAATCAACACAACATGGTTTCGCCCAATATTCAATATCTGGACTCGGTTGCCGCACTCTCATCTTCGGCACCCAGTGATCATGCTCACGTCATCGACGTCACATCTTACAAGATGCCTGAAGGCTGGCAGAGTACGACTACGAAGCTACAGGATGCTGTAGCCACTATGCTTCATCAAATCCCGTTTGAGGGATCCACTGCGCTAGCAGCTTTCTTAGACTCTAGACGACCGAACTTCAAACTTCTTCAGAAGTATGTCGATACTCGCAAGACTGACAAGATAGTCATCGCCAAGCGCGAAGACCAAGCCATTGTAAGCCATTTACTGTCTGCTATCCATACACTTGTGACTGACATTATCATGTCGAACAAGCTTTGGGATGCTCAGACTCCCAGTGGACTATCACTTCGACCTGAGAGGAAGCCAAACTACGAGCAGGTGTGGTGGCAAGTGTCGGTCTTGAGGAGGTCCGTTTCAGTATGGAGAGTATGAGGCAGATCATTGTACGTTCACTCACACATCAATGAGATTGCCTAGACCTCTCAAGCGCATGCAGTTACACGCTGCTTGGTCGCATCACAAACTATCTCATTACATCACTATTCTTGTGTGTTTAACCATACAGGATAAAGGATCCGACCGTTCTGACCAAGGTCTTCTGACCGATACAAATGCAGCTACTTCATGCCGCATGCTTCCCCCGTTACGTGTCTGATTTCGTCTCGTACGTTGCACAGGTAGCTTCGAAGAAAGATGGAAGCCTATATCAGTCCCAGTCTCAGACATGTACGAATGACTTCGGTCAGACCCCGAGAGGTCAATGACTTACGCAAACACCACTTTGGGATATGACTACTGAGAGTCATCGTGATAAAATCGGGTCCGCAAAGATATGGGCTCATTCATGGTTATAACGAGTGTCAGAACTCAGTCTTGCGGGCATTGCATGGAAAAGTGGATGATATGCACAACGAGGTACGGAGGTGAAGCTTAGTGACGAACCGCAACACCACTGTATCAAGCGCGCCTTCCTTCACTTACGCAAGACTCGGCTGCTTCAGGTCGTCACGGGTCCTGGCAGGGAGCGTATGTAAAGGCTTGTCTTTCGTTACCCTCATACCTCACCTCTCACCACCCCGTGCTGTCCGCACAACCACGCAGCGCGATCTCTGGTCATAATTATACGTACAGCAAACATTGAATTAGTGAATTCTCGACTGACCTGCATCTGGCTTCTAAAGACAGATTTTCGTATCTGCGGTGCGCCTTCCTCATGTTCTCACCTGCCTTCGAACTTCGCCAACCCCACTGCGACCGCATCAGCGGTCTAGTAGCGTGATATTAACAGGGATTTTTCCATGCTTACCGAAAGCTTCATCCATCTCAAGTCTCACACCTCACATCCACGCCTCAGCCTTGAGGCTCACCACTCACTAGGGTCTGTGCGCTCCACTGTTGTACACTTATACTGCCGCTTCGCAACGCCGCCCTACAGGCTAAGGCGGCCTGCAAACAGCTCAGTGTCTACAGTATTTCCTTTCTTTGCAACGACAGCAATATGAGAACCTCCCCAATGCCATCTCAAGTCGGGATCACGCAAATGGACATGGACAGTGACCGCGAGGCCTCTATCAAGAGCGACTCTAGCCATGTTTCCTACACCGACGAGTACGAAACTTTACCTGCGACTGGTCCCACCAATCATGCTCACATCATCGATTTGGGCGAGTACGCACAACGTGCCAAAGAAGATGGCAACCTCAAGCTGCAGGATGCGGTGGCCACTACACTCTACAGTGTGTCACCGGACATGCTCAAGTCCTTCCTCAGCCCTACCATTCACACCGCAAAAATTGTCTTCGGCAAGAAGGATGTCCAACTGGTCATTTGGCGCAAGGGTCTGGAGGTCTTTGTAAGTGCTTGTGCCTTCTCAAGAAGCTGTTGTTGACCGCTTTATGAAGGTCGGCACATTCGAGAGCCACACCAGCATGAAGACTTTCCGCTTCGAACATGTCGCCGGCTTTCTGATCGGGTACGATGGATCCTGGCATCTGAAAGTGACCGCCAGCAACGCATATTCCAGCCCCAAGTGGCCCGACGTTTGGGCTGGCAAGTTCGAGGACCGCGGTGGCGTCACAAAGATGAGTGTTGAATGCGACGAGGAAGGTATGGGAAAGCAAGCGTCAAGCCTAGCTGAGAGCATGCTTGCTATGAGATACTGGCAGGCCAAGGTCGACATCAAAACCGCATGAGCGAAGGGGGCGCAAGCTCGAAGACATCTCCGCAGGGTCACAATCGTCAAGGAAATCTGGTGCAATGACGTACAAAGATATCTTATGGTGTTGAGGTCCGATTGGCTCGGTACTTGTGAAATGCTGAAGCTGATATGGTCGGGATTTCCAGCAAACTTCAATGGTCGTCCTTCAACACTCAGCTAGTTTCAGAATCATCGTGAGCCTGCTTGATATGAATTTGAAGCCCTGCAAATTGGTAACAGTCCAAAGTCTCGTCCCGTGGTGAGGCTGGGAGAATCCATGATATTCGCGACGCTTGAAGAGACTTACCAGGATGGCCGCGTGCTCCGCTCACCGTGACGCGTGTTGAGTCGAACAACATATTGGCCGCCTTGAAGCACGTCTACACGGTAGGACCGCGCTGACGACAGTAGTATGTATAAGATCTAGAACACATTCGCCGGTTGATATGTGGCTGATTTGTGATACAATGGCTCCGGCACAACGACATGGCGTATTGCTTCTTTGCACAAGTGTGCTCAATGCAGCAAAGTGAGATGAGAAAATGATGGCCGTTCCATGACTGATCCTTCTTCGATTAGCGCCCGTCTTCGGGTAGGAGATCTAACTTCCTAAAAATCCCGGGTCTCCGCGCACATGCTAGACAAGGGTATACAGCCTCGCAGAACATCTGGATTGCCTCGCATGATTCGCGGGCATATTGTGCATGTTTACATCAAAATGAAATCTCCCTTGTTCTCTATTAAGACATATCAGTTTATCATCCTTCCCTTCCCGACGCCCTCACCTAGACTTTGCTCTGTTGCCAACCTGCAACATGCGTTCCTTTGCCGTAACCCTCACACTCTTTTTCCCAGCAGTTCTTGCTGCAGTGTCGTGATATGGGACCTACGGAGGCACATCCGGCAAGACCTGCCTTGGTTCTAGTAGGGCTCGCAACCAACTTCACTGTATATCGCTGACTTGAGAAGGGGTTGGTAATTGCTGTTCCCAATATGGCTGGTAGGATTCAATCTCCTCATTCACAGCACGAGCTGACTCTGGCATTTAGGTGTGGAAGCACAAACGCGTATTGCGCCTCTCGAAATGGCTGCCAGTCTGCCTTTGGTACGTGCAGTGGTACCACTTCATGTTCGAAAGTAGCAACGCCATCTTCGTCTGCTGCTCGTCTTGCCTCCGAGCCAACTCGCACTTTGTCCTCGACTCAAGCTCTCTCAACAAATGCGCGTTGCGGACCTTCTTTTGGTGGGAGAACTTGCCAAGGTAGCATCTGGGGCAGTTGATCTAGTCAATAGTGAGTCTGTTCTGCAACCAGTATTCAGATTTGCGATGGACACTAACAATGAAATAACTCATACTGTGGTTCAACGATTGGTAAGCTCATCTTTCAAACGGTCTCCTGCTGTTCTGACCTCCCCTCTAGATTACTGCGCAATTGATACATGTCAGAAGGGATTTGGAACCTGCAATGGTGCATCTTCGTCCAGCAGTATGGTGCCTTCCACTTTGACAACCTCGATCTCTAAATCTTCATTGGCCTCGATCGCACCAAGCAGCTCCGCCATATCCAGTTCGCATACCCCGACATACACCTCCAGTAGTGCCTATTTTTCAACTCCGGTCCTGATCCATAGTTTGAGTAGCAGTGCATCGGGTTCGGTGTCGTCGATGTCTTCCAGCGCCACTGCGAGCAGCACACCCTCCTTGACATCGAGCGGACCTTCGTCCGCACCTAGTAGCTCACTCTCGCCATTCAGCAGCTCGTCAAGCCCGTCGTCCTCCGCCACAACGACAGAAGCCTCGTCGTCTGCTTCAAGCTCAGCTCCGAGCAGTTCTGTATTAGTGTTTTCCTCAATGCTTACCAGTACAACAAGCCAATCGTCATTCAGCACGTCTTCGATCAATGTCTCGCCCACGTCAGACATTTCTACAAGCAAGCTACTATCCGCGTCCTCTTCGGCCGTCTCGTCGTCCTCGTCAGACTTTGTGTCTTCGTCTTTGAGCGCACTTATCCCTGCCTCAACTGTGGAGTCAACTTCGAGCATCGCACCATCAACGACTTCGGCACTCTTATCAAGCTCATCCTGGAGCCAAAACGCAAGTATCTCAATAGCTATCTCTTCAACGACACCATGCTCCCTCGAAAGCAGTCCGACGCCCACGCTTGCTTCAACCCTGTCCTCTGTATCGTCCGAATCACCAGTCACGACAACGTCCGCAATTTCAGCATCTCCTTCAGAATCGTCCTCAATCATTTCGCTTTCCACGTCCTCCTCCGTCCCCAACTCGTCTTCATTGCTCTCCATAGTCATGACTTCGTCCCCAACTTCCTCAACACCCAGCTCGGTGGCCTCAAGCAGCACCTCGACTGGGCCTACTGCATGCCCTTCGACCTCTTACTGCAACATCGGCGCAACAGGAAGGACGTATCTCGGTCGGCTGAAGCTCGTCGTGAGCGCCAGCTTGAACGGGTGAAGCCCGCGCAGCAGTTTGGCCGCGGCGAGTGACACCTCGGCGACAAAATTCACGTTTGATTCCGATGGCACTCTTGTGCTGTACAGCGACGTGACTTCCAAGGCGGCCAGCGATACTGGCGTGTATAGCGTATTCTTCTAGGGTACGGCAGCCCAGGTCGCTTGCGCGGACTGCGGGTAGAAATCCCGATGCATTTTCGAGCTGCACGCGCGATACAACGAAGACACCTAACACTATTACGTGTAAGAAATCAGCTTCAACGGTGACCCACATGTTTAGATGCGGAGGCGGGTTTTACATTGGTGCTACACTTCCTTCTTCGAGTTGTTATAATATCACTTTGACTGTAGATAGTGAGGTGTGCACGTAGAGAAGGATAAACATAACACGTTTCAACACTTACTACTTTATAATATATTCTCGATCTATCAAGCACGATGCTATGGCAGTGCGCGTGTAGTGTCTCACACCTTGGCTCTGGCTTTGTTCTCCCTCCACAGCAGCCATGCCCCGGCCATACATATCTTGAAGAAACATCCAATCCACAAACCGCCCATGAAACCAGCATCGCTCTTTGTCAAATAAGCTCCAGATATTGCACCAGCAAGAAGAAGTACAGCTCCAAGGAAACGCCGGTTTCGATCTGCATTTTCGGGTAACGGCGCAGTGAAGAGCTGCGCATCGCTCATCAGATCGCAGTATAAGCTCGTTAGTACCACAGTCGGCATCGCATTGTACTTGAGCGCTCGACTTGCGACGATCTGACCCGCGCTTTGAAACGCGAGTAGTGCAATCGGAGCAAAATCGGTCCCGGGAAACTTGCTCGGTAGCGTGAACGTGAGCAGATCGCCGGTGTTAGAGGTCACCACCATAGGCGGGTGGTTTGGGACTACGCCTGTGGTCGCGATGATGCTGACGATTCCGATCAAAAGGGCTTGAAGGGAGAAGGAGAACATGAGGACCCAGCGACGCTGCGGGCCGAAGAAGCGGTGAAATGTGCTGAAGAACAGAGCTCCAAGGGCGAAGCAGATGACGGCACACAAGGATTTCGACCAAGAGTAACGTGGAGCAGAATCGGGCTGGCCATTCACACCCAGGCCGATGAAGATGGTGTTTCCTGCGGGTTCATGAGATGCTTGATGTGCCAAAACTGGTGTTGGACTTACCAGTCTGCATACTGACAAAGCATCCATACATGTTGAAGGCCATGCTGTCGATAAGGCCAGAGCAGTAGAAACAACCCAGCAGGATGAGGTCGGCCCATTTCGTGTCGATTTGCGCATTAAGCCGCCTTCGAAGTCCGGACTCCTTCGCCCCATCCAAAGATTCATTATCGCCGCCCATTTTCGCAATGTCAAATCCAGCTCTTTATCGTGACCGTGTACCAAACTCGAAAGTCACGGATGACCTCCCGCAAGGCACCATCCCTGAGATTTGTATGAAATGTCGACTCATGACGCATGTGGGCCAGAAAGTTTCTCCAGCCACGATTAGGGAAAAAGCAGAATGGTTCCTCGAACACGTACCGGAGAAGTGACCGTGTATTGTTGATAAGGAGCGTTAGTGATGATGCGATGGGCGCTAATCGGGAGGTAGTGCGCCACAATTTCGGAATGGGCGCCACATTTTCGGACGCAGAGAGCCGCACGACTGTAGCGCTTTTTTGTCAAATTGAGCAGTCATCTTGGACGTGAATTAGCTAGTGTATGTTCATACTCGTGTTTTCTGTCTGCATTAGGACCACTGTAAGCTGAATTTGTTGCTCGCAATTGATGTCATCTGGTGTTTTTGATGAGAATTTATGGACGGACCATATCAGATGTGATTCAGCCGATGTGATAAACACGACCAGCGACAGGCACAGAATTCTTATCATCTGTGTTGCTCGTCGGCATGCGACAGAAGTTCAATGTCATCGGGCTGCGTTCGTGGGAGCTTCGAAGTTGTTAGAGGTGTAGAAGTCTTGGCGGTCATCGGTGCAGGCAGCTGCGACTACCAGAAACGGAAACGTGTATTCGACTTTCACACACAAGTTCAAGACAGACGACATACCAGACCACAGCACCTTTCCAGCTCTGATATAGCGTTCGAAGCCAGCCAATCCTTCCCGTATACAAAATCAGCGCTTTACGATCCTCATTTCCTCCGCGTAATTCGCATTGGCCCTAACGCCCGGTCCCGCCAACGCTCCGCCAGGCTTCAGCATAAACTCAAAGCCAGATCGCAACGTCACCCGTAGTCACTCGACAGCTCCCTCCTCCTACATCAAGCTCGGCACTATGGCAGGCTACGGCTACGGGCAAAGCCCTCAATACGGCGGCGGCAACCCCCAGAATCTCCAGTTCTACTCCTCATCCTTCTCGAACCAGCCTGTATCCGGCCATTCGACACCATTTCAAGCAGGCTATGGCGCACCACAATCTCAAGCATATCCGGCACAGTACGGTGCAGGCTTCTCGGCGCCGGGTGTGACTGGGCAAATGGGCATGGGCGCGTCAGGATTGCGGACAGGGTGGCTCGCAGCCTTTGGCACAGAAGGGTATGCTACATGTAATATGGGACCTGGACCTTGCTAACCTTGCGCAGATATGATGGAGAACCGCCATTATGTTAGCAATTCCAACCAAGAACACGATCGAGAAGCTGACGACATGTAGTGGAAGAGCTCGGTGTAAACTTTGGACATATCAAGATGAAGGTGCGTACAGGACGGAACAGAAGCTGGATCCCAGTACTGATACACGTGTAGACACTAGCTGTCTTGAATCCGTTCGGCAGAATCGACCAACACATCATGGACGATAGCGATGTAGCAGGTCCCATCCTCTTCTTCCTCGTTTTCGGCACATCTTTGCTTGTAAGCAGACATATATGCAAGGTCAATCGCGGATGGAAGCTAATGCCTGACAGTTGACTGGAAAGCTTCATTTTGGTTACATATATGGTAGGCAATTTGCATGTGCGGGCATAGCATAAGCTGACTTCAGTACAGGACTGGCTTTCGTGGGCACGGTACTTCTCCACCAAGTCCTTTCACTTATGTCTCCACCCGTAAACGCCGCCGACGTGGCACCTCAACACGACCACGCTCCATCCCAGAGCTCGCATTGGAATTCATCCCTCACATACCCACGATCCGCATCCGTTCTAGGGTACTGCCTCTTACCGCTTGTACTTGTTGCAATTCTGGGCATTGCGATTCCGCTTGATGGACTCTTTGGATATATCCTTACAAGTCTGGCCATAACATGGTGTGCATACGCTGCGAGCTCGATGTTCACGGTTGTTGGTAAGTGTACCTTGATGGACTGCGATGGCTCATGCTGACAATGAGACAGGGCGCATGACTTCAATGAGAGGATTGGTCGCATATCCCATGGTTCTATTCTATGGCAGCTTTGGCATCATGGCTATCTTCAGCTCAAGAGGGACTGGACAATTGGCTGCGAAAGCAGCAGGCGCCTGAATGTCGAAACAGGGCGGTCAAAAGCTCAGTGCGGGAAGCTATAGGCTTCAAACGAACAATTATACACACGATACCAGGAATGTACAATAGAACGCTCCGAAGCTATCTAGCATATCTGACATAGTTCACTCCCTTTGAAGCTTTGGGCCAATCGGAGTGTACGAGTTTGCGGTGGTGGCCGAGATGGAGCGATGACGCGCAGTCCTGGAACGTTGAACCCTGCAACTTCCGAGCGGCCAAAATCTTTGGCATCCTCTTCCCCGACAATCTCCGCCACTGCACATCTTGTCTAGCCCTATACCCTTTACTTCTCTTCTTACGTTCGCCCTTTTCCATTCGCACGCCTACGAAACCTCAGAATGGGCTGGTTCTGGGCAGACACTGCACCCTCAGCGGCGGCCGCGCCTGTTGCGCCACACCCTATGCCGCCAGGGAACATGCAACCTCCTGTATGTCTATTGCGCACTGTATCTGAACCGCGAACCTGACATCACTGCAGCCATCATGTCCAATGCATAATAAGATGTCGCCGTCTGCCAAAGCAGAAGTACCCGCAGGCGCATGCCCATACGTCCCGCCCGAGAAATCGTCCAACACCTTATTAACACCAGCCGCCGAACCCGAAAAACAAGGCCTACTTTCCCGCCTCAACCCTCTGAACAACATGTTCGCGGACCTCGACAACACGCGCGCCAGCACCCAAACTCAAGACCTACCCCTCTCCCGCGAATCCTCCACCATCCCCAAAGCCGATGGCTCATTATGGGAATATCCCTCTCCGCAACAAATGTACAACGCCATGCTGCGAAAGGGATACACAGACACTCCAGTGGATGCCGTCGAATCGATGGTCTCAGTACACAACTTCTTGAATGAGGGTGCATGGGCTGAAATCATGGGCTGGGAGCGCCGATTCTCGCGCGGTCTCGTGGACGGCTATACAATCTGCAAGGAGGGCGAAGAGCGCGCGAATCACATGCTAGGCACGGCTGAGAATCCATTCGATACCACGACGTGGAAGGATGCGGATATCCCGCCTCCGAAGCTGCTGCGATTTACTGGACGTCCTACCGAACCCACGCCGAAATCACAGATCCTGCAGTGGCTCGGCTGGGCGATGCCAGAGAAATACGGCACCGCACCACCTTTTGACCGCCACGACTGGTTCGTAGAGAGATGTAACCAAAAGGGTTGCAAGGAGATTCGATACGTGATCGATTACTATGAGGGTGCGCCAGAAGAGACTGGTGAGCCCGTGTTCTTCTTGGATGTCAGGCCTGCGATTGATGGGCCGACGGGCGCTGGGGAGAGAATTGTGCGATGGGGTACGGATGTCTTCTGGAGGGCGAGTGGAGGCGAGGCGAGGATTATGAAGAGGGTGGAGGAGGCGAGGAAGGAGAGGGAAGAGCTGGAGGGGAGGGGAAAGAGGCAGTACAGCTAGACATGCTGAGGAAAAGATGGACATGTGAAACTATGGTACGGAGCATTGCGCGGCGTTTTGGGTGTTCACAAGAAAGAGATGGATGTATGATTAGGGCGTATTTGCGACGCGTCCGGGCTTCCGAACATTCAGTTCCATTACGTTACGGAGTTGGCTCGACGGTGGATGTTCCTGATTTTGGTGTGCTATAAAGCTTTCCTCCACTCCCCGACAATTGCTTAACTAGGCTGAGATCAACCAGTAATGCGAAACTGTCAGTTTCGACGTTCAACTTTACATGACGCCTTAAACAGATGCCGTAGACTCTGCATGTAATTCAGATTCTGCAAGTCATCGCTCCTTGCGTAACTGACTAGCTTAAATGCGTTGTCCTATGGTTTCGCGATGAGTGGTTGCAAGCATTTGGTCACTGCGCGTGCTTTTCTTTCCTGCAGTCAGCCTGTGGCTTGCTTCGCCACTGCCACAGCCTCCACGCCCACGTCCAGATTCAGCCTTGTCCGCCAGCACATCACAATACACCACAGTCGTGATGCCTTTCCTCTTCGTCTCCTCGCTTGAACTCACAACATGCCTACGCCGGCGTTCGGATTCTCTGTTGGTGATTTCATTGCCGGCATCAAGCTCGTCAAGGATCTCGTCGATTCGCTGGACGAAGTCTCCGGAGCAAAACCTCATTTCCGCAGCCTGATCACCGAGCTTCGACATCTGGAACGAGCCCTGACAGAGGTGAAGGCCCTGCAAGTCGATCTTTCACAGGCATCCCAGAAGCTTGCTCTCGAGCAGGTTGCGTTGCAGTGTCAGGACTGCATTGAAGCATTTTTTAAGAAAAACACGAAAATTCAAGATGCGTTGTGTTCACAGTCGACAGCCTCGGCTTGGCGTGCTAATCTGCGAAAGTTCCAATGGACTATTTGCAGGCAAGACGCAGTCGACAAATTCAGGGCAGAGGTTAAAGGACATGTGTTGACTATCAATACATTGCTGGCAACAATCCAAGCGTGAGTTCCAGCGATGCAAGGAATCGACTAGGGACTCAAAAGCTGACTCGCTCGTCAAGACGAACAACGAGATGCTGAATGCTCAGACTGATCTATGGCTCACCTTCTCTCAGGCCATTACGAGCTGTTCTACACAACAGCAGTCTCAAGAACTTCATGTTATCATGCAAAAAGTACTCCAAACAAACATGAAGATTTTCCAGCTCGTGATCGACATGCAAAAGGCTCAGCAAGCACAGATCCCTTTACAGATTGATCGCCAACAGCCTGTCTACTTCGAAGATGCGCACGGTCGCCTGGCCCCTTTTCACATAGAATTCATCAACTCCTTTGAAGCCTTTCAAGCTGTAATGGAGGTTCGATTTCGTCATGTCCCGGGTCTGAAGAAGGTCCAGGGGAATCGATACACCGTCAAAGAGTCAAACACCAAGAGGGTTCTGAATTTAGGAGCACCATGGGAGTCAGTGTTCCTGCCAGGGAGGAAGGTGGTCATGAGTATGATTTTTCATGTGCCGCAAACAACTACAATGTCATGCCCTGGTTGCCAAAGCGAGAACGAAGTTTCAACTGACGAGTGGCATGGCGAAGTGCTATGGTAATTACCTTTCGTAGCGGATGACCCAGACTAACATTTGCAAGTGCCAACTCCGATTGCGGCTTGTGGTACGAACGTATATCGGAGGCAGAAAATAGACGAGGCAGCACGTCAAGTCATGGATCCCGTCAAAAGGGCAAGAGAACTGCTAGCGACTCACCGGAAAGCTCCGCAAAACGTACACGCCATGGCTATCAATATGAATACCGCAATCGGGATGATCAGCACGACCTTTCGGATGACGACAGCGATGATGAAGACACTGTTCAGCAGTTCAGACGTGTACAAGTAGTACTCAAGCAGCCTTCAGGATCACGATCGAAAATGAACGCTCAGATTGTATAATCTCTGTCGGTCAAACCTAATGTCCAGAATCGGTTCATTTCAGAGCTCAGCAGCTTTGTTTCCAGAGAGCAGGCAAGTGCTTCTTCGCCCATGGAACCACCGGCTCAGCCACAGAAGCGCAAGAGGTGGTCGACTCTTCGCGCTAGCGACTGGGAGCCACATAAGGAGCGCGTCTTCGACTTATATGTGACGCAAGGACTGCCTTTACGCGAGGTGAGACAAGTGCTTGAGGAGAAGACTGGCTTTAAAGCTCAGTATGTTTACCCACTGACTAGAGTCAAACTTATTCTATAGAGAACCTGCTAAGACTTTGACATTCGCAGGGAACGGCAGTACAAACTACACCTCTGGAATTGGGGAATGAATAAGTATATCAAAGCACACGAGATGGAAGCAATCGTGCACAAGCTCCAGAGACAGAAACAAATTGAGCGCAACATCGTGTTTAACGTACGAGACAACCAGATGACCCTGCCGAAAATTGAGCGATGGATGAAAAGGCACGATATAACGGACAGTTTTCTGTATGCGCCTCCGTCATCATCCCCCCCGCCTCCCCTTTCCGAGGACTTCCATTGACCGGTAACATTGTCTTCATATCAAAGAAGTCTGTTCTTCAAGATTGCTCCAGATACTTTGCCTGAGCCAGCATACTTCGCGGAAGACGACTTCCGTCCTAGGCATCCCGGCCTTGAACTCACGTATCCGATGGCCGCCCATTCGACATCACCGCCACCAGTAGTCCAAAGCGTATCCTTCTCACTCATGGAATAAACATCGACCAACGCAAGACCGACTGAGTGCTCATCCGAAATGGCACCAACCCTACCCGACATTGCTCAACAAATCAGCCAGAAATCACTGGAACCATCTGGGGAACCTTACATAATTGGGGATCCCTTGCCTCAACTGGTTTTCGCGGGGGTGGAAATAGCGGATAATGAATTTGAGACACTGTAGACTGGTCACTGGAACCGAATTCGTGACTAGGCGTCTCTTACCATTAGAGCTCGGCAACTGTTCACAAGCTTGCATATGCCTGTATCATTGTTACCATAACTCATATATATCACCCAAGTCACTCCCGAGGAGAGCTATCAGTATCTTATCGAACGGAAGCAATGACCTATTCGAGACGTCGTCATTCATTGAGTGCCGAGCGTATCAGGTTTCCACAATTCGGAAACGTGGTCGAAGTTCGCCTTACACAACATGTTAACAACGTCGATGGTGGACAAATTCACACGAAGTCGGCTCGACCATTAAGGGATTTAGTGGATGCATTGTGAGAGTAGCCGTAGCATCAGTGACTCACGAGATCATATTCAAGTCAAGTCGGGGAGTCTGGCGAGGTCTCGACATACAGCAGCCATCAGATCCTTCAGCCACGAGAATAAGACAGTTGTTACACTTCAATATCGATGTTATTGGCGTGTGGGATTTTCTGCGCATGCGACACTACACAGCCATTAACATCGTTGTCCATGCGGCTCCACGGCATCCACCATCCCATCCACACATGCGGCTCCACTACCACACTACCTACCCGCCCACCCGCACCAACGCCCCGTACGCTCCAAGCTTATACCAGCTCAATCTTCTACGCCGACCACAATTCCCCATCAAGTTACCAGTCTCGAAAAAACACTTACCTAATCCGGAGATAACTAATCGCAGGATCACCACCATGCTTGGCACCATCGCGATTTTCGGGCCTCGCATACGCTCCTCAGCCTTGCGATCTAGCAGTAAAGCCTCGATCGCGAGCAACGCAGGTACATGATGAGTAACCAATGTCTAGACAACTGTGGGGGCGGAAAGTGTACTTGGCGTTATGTAGGGTCTTACTCATCATACTTGGAACGAGGGATTTGCTCCTCTGGCCGAGGCTTCGGAAACGATAGCGCTCTCGCGATGTTCAGCCGGATGACATTCAAGCTTCGCCACACCCGATCAGCATGAGACAAGAGGGCGCGATCCGCGGGTACTGCTGACTGTCTGCAAGACTGTCGCGTTGTGATCGGATGATGTTGCTAAGAATGAGCTGAAGGAGTCGAGACGCTCGTACGAGAGATGCGGTGCATCCACGTCGCGGCGTCTGAATTATCGCTCTCCCTTTTGATGTTCATGTCACGCATGCAAAGAATGCCATATGCGCCGATTTGGGTCTCTGTTGATGGGTTCATTAACGTGTTCTACCAGTAAGTGGGCCAAACCAGTAAGCGGGCCACCCAAAAACCCACCAAAAATCGCAAATCGAGCCCCTGCAATCTCAACAATGACCGAAGTTTCAGGTCTTAGACTTAACAAATTGTTTCTAAGATAGAATCTTATGCTTATTGCAGAATCCTAGAGTAATACTTTTTAGTTCAAAAGAAATAGCCCGTTTTAGCCTCTAATTTTGAAGAAATTTCGTGTTGTCTATTTTATCTATTATAATTCTTACATTCACGTCTTTATAAGCTCACAGATGCTTAAGAGTATAGATATACAGGTGTGTATAAAATCTAAAGTATACTTCTCTCGCTAGTGTTGAGATTGCAAGGGGTCGATTTGGCGATTTTTGGTGCGTTTTTGGGTGGCCCGCTTACTGGTTTGGCCCACTTACTGGTAGAACACGTTATCAGGAGACATGTTTGCTTCATCAGCCCCCTGAGCGTAACTTATCAGTAAGCCGTGCTTATGTAACGCAAAATTGGTGCTCCAGCCCCATCATGTTGACAGCGAAAGAACAGAACGCAATGGTTGACACGGACACAGTCACTGGGATTGCGGGGATGACGTGGTGAAGAGATTATGAAGTCGCTTGGTTGCTCTAGAACGGATAATGGTACAACGTTCTCCTTAGACATCGTCGGTGGAATGAACCACGAAAACAAAATATAAACCCATGTGGTATCCTCCCACTCCGTAACGCCACGTTGCAAAGAACACCGCAGCCGAGCATAGACAAGCTTCGGGCACTTATCCAAGACATCTTAGAAAGCAAAAGGTCGAAAATGTAGGAACAGCCTTGGGAAAGGCATGAAGCGCACGCTATGCAGTTGTTTTGGCAGACTGCTGCAGTTCGCCGACAAAAGTATCGTAATCGCCACAAGAGACCGAGCCTACTAAGCTGGTAAGCCGTGTGTCGCTTATACGGCTGCTCGTTCAATAAGCATTTGGATTGGGGTATGCAGCAGGTGGTGAGGGGAGCTGACCTTGCGGCGACTCATCCACCTTCTGACGCTTCTCTGCGTAGTCATACGAGCCCTCTGAGCTTGGATGCTTGCCATGACTAACGGTCGGGCCGTGCTGGGCTGCAGCAGCGGCTTGAGCAGCCATTTGCAGTTCTCCAATCTGTCGTTCTGACAGTCCGCCATTGTTGCCGTTGTTCGGGCTTTGCTGTGGCGGAGCTTGTCGCTCGTTCTGCTGTGGATGCTGTGGTGGTTGTGGTTGGGGCTGACTTAGGCTCGAAGGCTCGCCATGTGGTCGATTCAGATCAACTCCAGCTGGAGCTGGCGGAATCTCGCCCTGTGTCTCGAGGAGCCGTGATTGAAGGTTGATGATGTAGTCGCGTAGCTGGTAGTTCTCGGTTTGGAGAGTCTTGTATAGCTCGCATAGCTGCTCGAACTCCTTGACCTGGTCCTTGAGCTGTTTGATGTACTCCTCCTTGCGCTGGCGGAATGCTCGCTGGCAGGGTCAGCAAGCTGTGCAGGCAATGCGCCGACAAACATACCTGAGCAGCGCGATTCTGGGCGGCGCGCTTGGACGTGGAGAGCTCTCGTCGTCCCTTGGAGCGTCCCTCGCTCGTGTTTCCGTCGTCAAGTGCGCCTTGGCTCATTTGGTAGGCCTGGCCCGCGATGGCTGGGTCAATTGCGTGTGGAGGACCAGTGGGAGACGAATGCTGAGGTAACGGCTGAGTGCTGGGCTGACCAGCACCCGCAGCGAGCAGATGTTCTCTTAAACCTTAATGACGATGCGTGTTAGTAAGCGGCAGGAGCAATAATGGGTGCAGGGAGCGAGCACTAACTCATCTCGATGGTCGGTTTGTTGTGGTCCTATTCCGGCAAGTCAGCAGAGCAAAGGGCCTGACTGTCAGCATAGCTTACCTGAGCGCCAGGCTGTTGCATATTATACCCAGTGTCGCTGCGGATCGAAGGGTAGAGCTTTCGGCTCATTCACGAGGCTTCGGACGAGGGAGCCGCGGGAGTGGTGTGGCGCTGATTATACAGCAATGCGGGATGTGCTCTGGGGCAGCTGGCAGCTATATCAAGCGCAGACCAACACGACGTGAGCGCTGGTATTGACCGTCGCGCGCTTGATGCAGATGTCGCGATAGCTGGCGGTGACGTCGAAGCACGTGCGGCGTTGAGGCTCGCTGGAGTCGCAAGCTGCAGAGAGTGAGAGTGCGCGCCTGCAGTCCATTGGCAGTCAGCATCATCGCAGTCATGGTGGAGGGCGCCAAGGAGAGCGCGCCTGTATGCGACGCTGCTCAAGTTGTGGTTGCGCGCGCATTGGAGTGAGCGGGACCTACCTGGGGCTTGACGATGCGGATTAGAAAGCTGTGACTAAGAAGGTGGGCGCTGGCCGTCTTTATGATCTTTCTGCCGATACTCTCGGGACTGGGCGGGCGGAGGCCGTTCCTCCCATTTTTGGCCGCCCTTCATCAACACCACAACCTGCATCGCCGCCCAGTTCCACACAACCGAATAATTGCCTGCTTGGGCATACACTCAACATGGCTACCACCACAGCCTGCGCGCGCATCTACTGCGTTTGGCATACGGCCGATGCAGCAAGGCAGCGCGATTCGATCCTCTGCAGCTACCTGCTGGGCTGACTAATGTCCAAAGACTACTCCCGCTTTGTGGAACACCCCCTGTCAGCGCAGTCCACCTTGTAACAAAGATTACGGAACAGCAGACTTCCTCAATCCGAATCTCCCGCATTTCGCTCCACTGGATGCAAGGCCACGCGAAGCGTGCGGAGGCATGGTTCCTTGGAATTCACACATTACATAATCGTTCCGTCTACTCTTGCGCCAGGTCGTCATGTATCATCTACGCGCTTTGTGGAGGCCGTCAGGGAATCGGCAGTGCAGGGTCAGCATACTACTTCATTCCAAAGCGCTGGGTGTATCAGTCATACGTGCAGCGCGCCTGGAAATAGCTCCGAGGTGCCACAATGGTGTTTGGATGCCTCGCAAATGATGACCCGAATTACGAACGAAAGCATCGGCCGTATCACAGCCTTGGGCCTACGATCTGAGATCTGCAAGGCATAACGCATAGCTCTTACCTCAACGGCTTTCGTGCTACTTTAAAGTACCTATAAAATATGCAGCCTGATGGCCTGACTTGAGGGCGTTATCGCCGTGATGGGCTTGGCACAAAGACTGACCCCAGTCGCGCCTGCTAGTCTCTTGCACCTACATCTCGATCACAATATCAGCAGCTTTCGCCCCACAGATAATCCTCACAGCAATGACACAGCTCCGACGCCTGTTCCAGGTACTCCCGTACGTATTCACCACTGTAGGCAGCACGGCGGATCTGCAAGCCTCTGCCTTCAACTACTGTAGGGCCAACGGCCACCATTGCTTACCTCAGATCTCAATTTGTCTAACGCGTAAAGATGGTAGATTACACAAGCCATCGTGCGAGCTTTTGAGTCACACGAGACCAGCTTCGATGAAAAAGGGTCATCTGCACTTCTGGCCAGGGCGTCGTTCTGTGCACGTAGTGCCACATGGCCGAGCGACGAGCGTGGAAGGCTCTGCCAGGCTTCGAGCATGTTACACTACAGATGCAACACGGACTGAAGCAGCCCTGGATAACGAGATCATCTTTTCTGCTGGTCAGCCAGCAGAGCTTCCAGCTCGTGCTTCGAAGCTTTTGTCTTCGTGGCGGTTGTCTGGGTCCCGGAAGGGAGTCACGCGATCATATACATTTCCTTCATTTACAAAGGCCTGGAGGTTCATGTCCTTGGTCGCGGATGAATGCAAGATCAAGAAGCATCACCCTTCGTGGTCAAATTTGTACAACGAAGTGAGCATCGAGTGGACGACACACAAGCCGGAAGGTCTCAGCATGAAAGACGTTGAGATGGCAGAGTTCTGCGATGAGAGAGCGGTAGAGGTCGGACTCAAGTCCTGAACGAAGTTCGATGCTCCAGCCAAAGACAAGAGGAGGATTTCGAGTGGACACACGCTAGTAGGAAACGAGGTTGCCAATGGTAGAAGATGTCGACACTACATGCTAACGTGTTCCACCAGCAAGTGGCCCACCCTAGCAAGTGGCCCACCCCACCAAAACGCGCTCAACGCGTCTTATCTCATCAACAATGACAATACGCCAGCCTTCTCAAGCCTCTCAGAAAGAAGGCAGATACTGTCCTGCTACTCAAGCTCTTCAATTAAAGCAGCTACAAGGCCAGCGCCGAGCCTCAGGCCTCTACAATGTCCCACGTACAACGCTTCGACGCCGCCTTAAAGGTGTACGCCCTAAACATGAGACAAGACCACCTAATTGAAAGCTCTCTTTCGTCAAGGAGCAATCTCTCGTTCAGTGGATCTTAGACCATGATTGACGAGGCTTTCCCCCCCAGATTATCAACGTACGACAAATGGCAGACGTTCTGCTTACAAACTACGGCTAAAATCCACCTCCACAACGTATAGGCAAGAACTGGGTGTCACGCTTTGTTAGTGGCCAGTTAGAGCTCCAGACAAAGTGGAATAGGAAGTTCCACTCACAGAGAGCAAGATGTGAAGATCCTGTCCAGATTAACGCATGGTTTAAGCGCATAGAGGGGACGCGCCAGACGTACAGGATACTTAATAAGGATGTGTACAACTTTAACAAGACTGGCTTTATGATAGGAGTCGCTGCAACGTCAAAGGTTGTCACTAGCTCTGACACAATAGGTCGAGCTACTGTCGTTCAGCCAGGCAATCGCGACTGGGTTACGACAATCGAGTGTATCAACGCGTCTGGCTGGCGTCTTCCACCCTTTGTGATCCTGTCTAGGAAGCTCCACCAAGCTAGCTGGTATCGCGATCTACCTGCAGATTAGGCAGTCGCTGTCAGCGACAATGGCTGGACAACTGATGAGCTTGGTGTTGACTGGATCAAGCACTTCAACAGACATACAGAGTCTCGTACAACAGGAGCCTACAGACTACTTATCCTTGACGGCCACAACAGCTATGCTACACCAGGTTTTGACCAGTACTGCACTAAGAACAAGATCATCACTCTTTGTATGCCACCTCACACGTCACACCTACTCCAACCACTTGACGTCGGCTGCTTCTCTCCACTTAAGACAGCGTACGGACAGCAGGTGTCTGAGCTTGCCTGCCAAGGAGTCTTCCACGTATACGCACGTCAGTTCTCTCAGAGCAGAACATCTGGAGTGGTTTCCGAGCGACAGGGCTTATCCCATTCAGTCCTGAACGTGTCCTGTCGTGCCTTACTGTGGTCAGAACGCCGTCTCCACCAGGGACAGTAGATAGTATACCAGCTACTTGGACGGCAGAGACTCCACGTACGACTACTCAGCTTAAGCAGCAGGCTCGTCTCGTACAAGACCTACTCCAACGACAATCTCAGAGCCCTACAAGTCAAGCAATCGCTCAGCTT